>VOQJ01047789.1:37601-51129 GCA_015052665.1 Apistogramma diplotaenia | reverse complement strand
CTCCTCTCCTACCTTTTCCTCTCCTCTCCTTCATTAATCATGTCTGCACACATGAAAATGAGCTTAACCCTTTACCCAGTGCAGTGCTCTACTTCCACTCAAGGACACCTTGCAAGCAGCTCTCTGCGCATGTTTTCTTCTTCTACTTTTAACTAAAAGCACCTTTCATTCTTGAGCCAGCTTGACTTAGCAATGAAAATATGGAGCCTCATCCTCTCTTGTTAAGCCTGTCAGTCTTTACTGTGAAGCCTCATAACAATTAACACTGCTGTAAATCCCTTTGTCAAATGCTTAATGGAAAAAATATAGAAATTAAAGGACTTAGCCTTACCCCTTGAGTCTAACATAATTTTAATGACAGTTAAACTACAGCATATGAATGAAAGTTGGGTATATAATATATAAGCTCATAGAAAAGAGGAGCATAAAGAAAATGAATGAGAAGATGGGAAAGAAGACTAGGGCACAGAGGGATAGAAAGTGAGAAGCAGAAGTAGGTGGAGAATACGTAAAGAAGGGAGAGGAAGAGAAAAAGAAAATGAGCTTGGTTCCCTTTGTGGCAGAGTGCTTCACCACTTAATCATCCCCTGGTCTATAAATAGACCTTCACAGCCATGGAATATTGGTAGATTAATGGAAGAGAATGGAACGCCATACTGCTGCAAAGCTTCAACACTTAAGTTGCACTTCAATAATGCAGATTTCACCACCAGTGTCAGAAATTTCCCTCTTTAGTTTTATCATGAGCAGTTGAGAGGAAAAATTTAACAGATTGCATCCGTCCCTCACGCTTTTCTTTTTTTCTATTTTTTTTATTTATTTTCTTCCTCCTATTTCAACACAGTCTTCAGCCTTCTGGAAGACAGGCGTTCATGCTTAAAGCCAAATGGCACCAAGTACAGAACTGTTGATGCAATGCAAACATGCAAGCATTAGCAAAACCCTCCAAAGAACAGATTCTTTTCCAAGAGCAGACTGTGGAAAAGTTCCTCGTTTTATATTCTGTACAGTGCACTGCAGTTTCTTTTCAGCACCTATCACAAGTGCCCATCTCCTGAGGAACTGTTGATGGTGTTTTGGAATCACCTTGTGTTTCCCTGCTCACCTTGTTGTCTGTGTGTGCATGTTATGTATGTATCTATGTATCCGTGTGTTTGTATTTGTACATTCTGGGTTTGCAGGCTGTTGTGTGCATATACAGGCTTAGATCAGGACTATTTGATTTTGAGGGAAATGTGGCAGAGGTCTTATGTAGGTCAGAGAAAAATGGGAGCTGTAAATATACTAATCCTGCACTAAAACCACAAGCTATCTTTTTTTCTATAAATAGACACCAGTCATACCTGTTATGTATTTGCTTGTTAGTGTTGCCAATTATTTTTGATAAAAAAAAAAAAAAATTCAGATTCACTGAGTTGTGCTTTTCTACACTTTCACTTTCCTGTCAAACAGCACAGCATGCGTATCACATTAGTCCCCACCATCTGCTCAAAACATATACTGTACATTTGCATTATTGACGTCAAGCCATAGCTTCGTGTAAGCTCAAGCGCAGAAATGGATTTGCTCTTCATTAGTGGTTTCATGCTTTCGTAATCACTGAAAAGATAAGAAGGTTAAAGCACTAAAAAAATAAATCCTCTCGTACCCATGAAAACATTTTGTGGGCAAAACATGTTTAAAATTCAAATCTTAATTTTTAGCTGCTTTTGTGTCAGTCCCACTAGCATCACGGCCACTTCAGTAATGAGGGACCATCTTAGCAACATCTGTGCTTTCCAACTTTGACAACTGAAAATGTCTGAAGAAGACCCATTACAAATCCTCCCCTATATTTAAGTAAAAAGTAAAAAGATGAATTTTGAAAGAAAAATAAAAAGCAGAGGAAAATGAAAGTTATTGTGAATTTCTTTCAGTGTGGTGGACTTGGGCCTCAGTCGCTGCATGAGCATCCTAACTGAACTTTGTAGTCACGGCACATACCGGTGGTCTGGTCCTCGTTCCGGAAAGCGAATCCCTGAGCTGGATTGTAGCTGAAATAATGAAAAGACAGTAAATTACAAAGGTATTTAATTGCTTTTTTTAAATTATTATGATAATATAATATAATATAAAATGAGAACTTCTATTTTTGTTATGCACATTGGGTTAATCTGTTATTCCAAATCGGTCATTGCAGTTTGGAGCAATTAAAGTGTACAGAATAAAGCGCGTATGCTTAAATGCATGCATAAATCTGGCTCGTAGTCGCCAGCACTTTGAGCGGTCAGTAAGATTGGTAAAGTGCTGTGTAAGTGCCAGTTCTTAATGAGACATGTTGCTTGGCTCGTATCTACTTTTGCTGTTGTAGTTGTGATGTGATAAAAAGAATAGATCATCTGGTTTTGCAATAGCACCGTTGGCAGGTCCAATAAAAATGAATTTTACTCATCACAATGGTTTTTGTAATTCTCTTGTAATACCTCATACTGTGAGTGTACATGGGAAATGTGTCAAACATCCGCTGGAAATAAGATAAAATAATCACAAGTAAGGAACACTAATAATTTCTTGTCATGTATTATTATTTTTCCTTTCTTTTCATAACACATATAATGTTCCAGTCAAACCTGGTGGTGCAAGAATACATTTTGACAGTTCCCTCAGGAAAAACGATCATCTTTATAAACACAACTAAATTACCATTCATTTTAAAGCAGCATCTTCAGGAATATCTCACATTTGAAAACTTCAGAAAACCGGTATTGATGCTGATCGCTGTGTTAGATCACTGTGCTATCTGTACTGCATGTAATCCTTTTATTGTTTTCTTAGGAGGCAACTTACATGAAAAGGGGCTCCCCTGTGTAGATGGCTGGGGTCACTGTGTCAGAGGTAACAGCTTCAATTTACAGAGGGCTGTCACCGATTTTGGTTTTGTTTTTTTTCAGTTCGCTCAAAATCTCCCAGTCTCCTGTTCCGTCAGGATTATCCCGATCAAACCAGCCGGTCCAACACACCGCAGTGAGCAATGAAACAGAGAAAGCATGGCTGTTAGAAAACTACAGAGCCAAAGCACCATTTTAAATGACTGTGTGCCGTGTGCAAAAAAAAAAAAGATGGGGAGAAATACAGTTTGCATTAGCAGCTTAATATTGCACACACAGAATGCACCGATACCTCCTCCGCCACAAAATGGGGGATGGCAGCTGAAGCGAACACGATAATCACTGCACTTCTTAGCCTTGATCTGGTCTTTGTTTCTGCAGATGAATCCTGAAGTTGAGAAAGAGAGAAAAAAAACGAGACCAGTGTGACACTTACTAAAAGAAACTAATGGCTGTAACCACTTAAGCATATTTGCATATTTTAGATATGTTAATGCTTGGTTAAAGGCATGGCAATGCAACTCTGTCAGCCCATCTGTCTGTCTGTTGATTTGTCACCACTGTGGTACAGGCTGAAATATCTCCAAAATGTCGGATGGATTGCCATAACATATGGTTCATGTCACACTTTGGTGATCCCTCAAAATGCATCCAAACTTAGACAGTGAAAACCCAAATGAAGCCCATTCCACAGAATACAATACTCAGATTTATAAATATTCAGCAGACTTATTCGTATATCCTTTCTTGTGCTGCGCTTAGTTATACACCACGTCCCCTGCTTCAGCCACACTGAGTCCAGACAGAGTCTTGGCTTCAATAGCTGTTGGTCTGGGGCAGATCTTTCTAGGGTTCTCTTTGCAAAGATTGGAGTGGATTTCCCGGTCTCCAGTCGCAGAATCGTCTCTGCCGAACCAGTCTGTCCAGCATTCTGGGAAAGGGTCAAACTGAGATAATTTAGCAACAGGACATTAAAAAGTTTTCTGTGAAGGTCTTTTTTTTTTTTTGACTATGATAAATTTCAAATGTTGAAAAAGATAAATGGAAAAAACTTTGAAAAGATATTAATTAGGCCCCAGCTTATCATAAAGATCTCAGTAGAGCACTTCGCTCTCAGACTGCTGGCTTACTTGTGGTTGCTAGGATATTTAAGAGTAGAATGGGAGGCAGAGCCTTCAGCTTTCAGGCCCCTCTTCTGTGGAACCAGCTCGTCTTCTTCATTTCATCATTTATTTGTGACAAACAATTATGCAGTTTCTCCTAGCATGCCATACGGAGGTTCACACGGTCAAAACTGTTGTGCCTTCATCAATTTACGCACCCAACAAGTGAGCCATTTCCTGTATATATATACACACGCACACACACAAGGCCTAATCAATCAAGTGCCCCCTAGTGTTCATATATAATACAATGAATGAACAGAAAACAGAAAACGGCTCTTACAATCATTAGCATCTGGCTTTGTCCTGTCTCTCATTCTTCAGCCTCAAAATGTCACAGCAGATGACTGCCCCTCCCTGAGCCTGGTTCTGCTGGACGTATTTTCCTGTTAAAAGGGAGTTTTTCCTTCCCACTATTACCAAGTGCTTGCTCATAGGGGGGCATTTTGATTGTTGAGTTTTCTCTGTAATTATTGTAGGCTCTTTACCTTACAATATAAAGTTCCTTGAGCTTCCTATTTGTTATGATTTGATGCTATTCAAACATAATTGAATTGAATTGAATTGAATTGAGTTTTGGTGGGAAAGTAGCAGTGCTTTCCTGAGTGCAGAAAAAATAAATCACAGAAGTTTAGACTTTAGACCTTGCACAAAATTTTCTATTGAAAGCTCTGATTGTAATTAACGTTAACAACAACAGCCTGCCGGCCGCTTTCTAGTAAATATAAACGTCATAATGTTGTATTTTGTGATGCGTACAGTATTGATGGTTTAGCACAGTTGTCAAAATTAATGCAACCTGAAAGAAATGAAAAAGTTACAGCTGTGTCGGTCCACCTCCACCTGCAGGCAACCAAAACAGCTACTGGGGAAACCTACTAAGAAGTTACATATACTCAAAAAACTGAAGTTGCATACTATTTTTTGCTAAATTGTTTGGTGAAATCTCAGTCGCATCAAAAGATTTAACATATAATCCACGCATTTAATTTTTACCCTTTTTTATCAACTATTAGAAAATTAAACGCAAACCTTTGAGATAAAACAAGGAAATAAGACATCATTCTGGAGACAGTTTTTGCTACCACAATACATGAAAAACTTCCTGTATTGTTACTCCTTTAAAAACTGTGGGTCTGCCACAACTGCCACGGACTGCACATTGGGTATGACATTTAGCAAACAATAGTGGAGGGTCACAATGCTTTCATCCTTTTATTCCTCGCAGATTCACCGGAGACCTGCTGCTTACCTCCTAGTAAACATAATTATGGTGTATTTTTGTGACTGGCAACAGTGCTGACAGTTTACAGAGTTGTTAGACTTACATAACTTCATAAGAAGTTACAAAGTTCTTCTACAGTCGCTGAAATGCTGCACAGTCTGTTTGTTGCTGGAGCATGCACACTGTAGTAAAGGGTCTTACTATCTCCATCTTTTCCTTGCTTTGAACCAGATTCAGTGGAAACATCCTGCTTGCTTCCTTGTAAGCAGTAAGTCATACTTTGTGATTGTTTACACCTCTGACAGTTTACAGAGTTGTCCAAATTGAATAACTTTACAAAAATTACTAAGTCCTTCAGCAGAGACTGAAATAGCATGCATTTTATGTGGCGTTTGTCAAAATGTGATATAGGATCCTTCCAGCCTTTGAAGCACATTCATTGGAGTCTTTTTGTGTGCTTCTAGTAAACAGAAGCAGAAAATGGTCATTTTAAACTTGGAACACTGCTAACAGTTTGAAGAGTTGTCAAAATTGAATTAACATTAAAGTTAATATTAAGTTAAAAATTTTCCCACAACAACTAATCACATCTGTTTTGACCCAAACTATCGTGAAGGGTCTTACCAGAACTGGGTGCACCTTGTAGATGTTTTCTGTTAAACATAATCACAGAAATGTTTTGTTGTGATAATAATGTTTTCATTGTACAATGTTGTGATTGCATGCACCGCTGAAAAATCACAGAGTTGTTAAAGTTTAATAGTTGTTGGGAGCAACTTACCAGAAATGAATCCCACAATGATGGCAACAATCAACTCTAAGAGAAAATGAAAAAAAAAGTTGAAAAATGCATTCAAAAATCAACAAATAAGCAGGTTAACTGGTCAAATATCAGTGACATATTTGGGTATTAAAAAGAGCATTTTAGAGAGACAGAGCTGCTCACGTGTAAAGATGGGCAGAGGTTCACCAATCTGCAGAAAAGTGCATCTAAAAAAAAAAATCAAAGTAGTATTCCTCAATGTAAAATTGCAATATCTTTGAATATCCCATTATCTACAGTACATGATATCATCAAACGATTCCAGGAATCTGGAGAAATCTCTGTGTCTGAGGCTGAAAATCAACATTGGATGCCCACGATTTTCAGGCCCTCAGGCAGCATTGCGTTAAAAGCAACCATGATTCTGTCATGGAAATCACTGCATGGGCTTAGAAACACTTCCAGAAATCATTGTCTGATAAAACAGTTTGCGGTGCCACCCACAAGTGCAGGTTAAAGCTCTATCATACAAAAAAGAAGCCGTATGTGAACATGATCCAAAAAGGTCGCTGTCTTCTTCAGGCTAAATGGACTGAAAACTGTCTTATTTAGAAATCATCTGCAAATAGGTCAGTTTTTTGTATTTGCAAATCACTGAATTCTGTTTTTTTTTTACATTTTATACAGAGTCCCAACATTTTGGGATTTGTAATGTGAATAAATATATATATTTGTATATACAGAAGGAAATTTAATGTCAGACATTGTATATTACCACTCGCATCATGTTTACAGAAGAACCTTAAAACCAAATTAAAGTTAAAAATTGAAAATAAATTCTCAAGCAGTGCATCAAATAAGCTCAATATTTTACTTTCTGCTGTCTTTTTTTTTAGCTGTATTATAAACATAATGCCACAGCAAAATGCTACAAAACTATAATATGTTGTAATTGTGTTGAAGGTCTTTAAAGCAGAAAGCAGTTTACCCAGGCAAACCAAAAGAGACCCGTGACAGGGCTCCTCGATAGATCAATGTGTTCTCCACTTAACTACACACCGCAATCAGGAGCATATCTGCTTACCGGTGGGGGGTAAAGAGCCACATCTACTGCAATCATGTCATCAAGAACACACCCAAAGAAAACAATGCTCCTTTAAAAAACATGTCGTTTGAGAATGTTTGCAAATATTCATTTCACTAAATGTACTCATTTACCCATTCCACAAATTCTAATACAAGGAAATTAGGATGTGATAGCTGGAGGTCAGCAGCTTCACCATTCTCTTCTTACTGACTCTAAAACTCATTTTGTTTCTGTTTGATACAGAGAAATGCAAATTCAAGCGGGTGGCGGTATCATATACTCTGAAAAACCAGGTCACGAAGACTCACATTCACATAAGCTAAGTTCCATCGGGCAAAAATTAACTCTCTTTTGATATTTTTAAAATGTAATTAAACTGTCCTCTTTTATAAATAGGACGTTTCATTTGCCTTCTTGTCCTTTAGAGAAGGTTGTGTGGCATCTGAAACTGCACAGCTGCACTGAATCCCATAATCCAGACAGAAATTTGGCTCGCTCTTACAGTTAAAGGCAGCTGTCATGCTATCTTTGCAAATATAAAAGGATGATTCAGGTGCAAGTAGCTGATAGGAATTTGTGCATACCACCTATACCTTAAGTCAGAAGCAGTAATAGCGTTATTTTAGAGACAGTCTTACTGTTGTGGGCACTTAAGGTAGATAATCTTTCTCTGGAACCATGTGTGGGTACATCAAGTTTTATTCTAAATGAGGTTAAACTAAACTGTTTTGGAAAAGCTCTTCCATGTTCTCCGTGTGCATTCTCCGGATTCACTTCAAACTAGTCCAGTGGATGTAATTGAACAAGTCATCAGAGTTAAAAAGGGAATTTGAGGGGAAAATGTGATCAAATAATTTCATTTTTTAAATGAAAACTGGTGATAGCGGTGGTTTATTTAGTATATCATTAAAAAGGTTCAGCATCATTAAAAAGGATAATCAATGACTGTATTTCCAGAGGAAGCTGAAGGGGGTGGGGCTGGACACCAACCATCCTCAGTTCTTTATACAGGTGCGTGGTGGATAGCACGCTGACTGCCTGCAACACTGGGTGGTACTGCAGCTGCACCAAGACAGAGAAGCAGGCACTGCAGCGGATGTTGAAGTCTGCACAGAGGAGAACTGGATGTGGCTTATAGGCCCTCTCAGACATTTATGCTAGCAGATGCAAAGACAGAGCAACTGACAACATGAGCGATTCCACCCATCCTGCACAAGGACTGTTTGCACCCCTTCCCTCAGGCTGGAGCCTGCGCAGCATCTGGGTGAGGTCCACCAGTACTGAACGTGCCTCTGAATTCACATAATTTGCATTGCTGCAGTGTTAATAGGACATTATTATTTAATAGGTAGTTTATTTTCATATTGTTTTTATTCCTAAATTTAATTATATTCTTTTGTTATTATATTATTAGGTTGTTACCTGTTTGAATCATTATTAACAACGAGACATCTCATCTCATTCTGTCACGTGATGAATGACAATAAAGATCTTGAACCTTAAACCTTGATGTGTGTTCCTTTTATAGGAACAAATTTTTCTGGCACAAGAAGATTATTATGTGCAAAGCAAATGTAATCCTGTTCTTTATTATTAAACTGCATGTACTTTGAATGTATGTTATAATGTATAATTTGTAATTTTCTTTTCTCTAAAGAAAAAAAGCAACATTTTAAAGATGCTTTTTACTTAAATTGTCATTTTCTCTGAAATAATTGAAGGGCTGTTGAAGAGAAAACAAAACAGTTAAGGAAATTAGAAAAATTTGGAAAATTAAAAAATTAAATGAAATAAAAGAAGCCTCTAAATACATCAAGTTCCCAAAATTAATGACACATCTATGAATGTTTTAGGCAGACCGGCCAAACTCTTTTTGGCTTTACCTGCTTCACCCATTTTATTTTCTAATCATCTCCTGCTGATTGCTTCAGTTACTTGTCCGCATTTGGCTGTTGCACCTACGAGACCAGAATATGACTGCCCTTTTTTCAGTGTCCGCCCTCTGCAGCGGTTGTGTGTACACTAATTAAATGCCCTTTGAGAAGAATACCTACCTCCTACTGTTCAATAGCAGCTGGGGACAGTCTCTGTCTATTCATACATCAGCATTACACTTTGTCATCTGAAAGGGCTGGTGCAATATTTTACACTAAATTGTGCTTTGGACTGGATGCCAAAGTACAAATGACAGCATGGTGTACACTCATTTATCATCCCACCCTCCCAAACATACACACAACACCCTCTCTATCTCTCTACCCCCAAACCCCTCGTCTCCATGGCGTCTCCGTGCTCCTCTAATGAAGGAGGGAGACCGCAGAGTTTGTGTTGACCACCGATTTCATTTACCCATTTACGTATTTGACTTTCATCACCACGCAGGAGGTAGCGCGATGATATGATGCACTGATTGATACACATCTCGAGGACAAATGATTGATGAGTATACTGGGCTAGTCTACATTTATTTGCTTAATAAGCCGGCGAGCCAGATGACTGAGAGAGTTTTATGAGTAAATCTGGGGGAAACCCCATTTTTGTTTCATCTTACGTTGCCACTCAGGGAGACTCTGCACTAGTGTAGGCGTTATGTTATATTCTGTTCGCTCTCGGTCATCTGACACCTGACAGCAAAATAGCAGGAAATGATGTTTCCTGCTCCAGCGTAGAAAGAATATTGATTCAATACTCAAGCAGTCACTTGATCATTGGGAGTCAGCTGAACACCTGCCCTGTAACCAATTTAAAGAGAGAAACTGCTACATATTTATTTGTGTTTATCATTTACAAACCACTTAAAGTCTTTAAACCTCCACTTACTCCTCACAAACGGACAAACTCATAAATGTATTCACTGCATCCCATCTGAATGCAGCTAAAGCACAAAGCCCTCAGACCTTTGTGTGTGTATATAAATACCGCCGAGGATCCCAGCTCCTGTCATTTGTAGTAGCTCACAGCTGAGATCTGATATTCACACTCACACAGTGCGTAAAGTGTAACTACTGCATGTCTGTGCAGCACATCCATGACTGGTCTTTAATGAAACAGATGGTTAAGGGAAACATGAAGTGACATATAAATCTAGCTATAACTTAATGCCAATGAATTGGTCACGCAGTCTTGCTGCGCTCAGCCCCTCCCTGAAGTTTGACAGCTTTTGTTTAATAATATAGGAATATCTGTTAGTTTGAAATCTTGCAATTTTGAGATACAGGCAGCGAGAGAGAGAGAATGTTTTGCTGTATACACATTATATCCATTGGGACTATCTTTGCCTTCTATATCCAGCAGTTAATATCTCTTGCAAGAGAACATGGCCTGAGGATAATTATGTAAAGCAGAGGTAAGAAGATGAAAATGTGCTAAGGGTTTAATTATCAGTGGGAATGAACTTCACGTTGCATGGAGGCAGGGAAGACACAGCGTTTATGAAATGCAGATTTTGGTAATATTCCTTTCGAATGCAGCTCCCAGTGACTGCGACACTTTCAGGTCACATGAAATGTTGGTCTACTGATATCTTGTCGGTTATTTGCTGCTGCTGCTGCTTATTAGCGAGTGCAAGAAGGAAGCTGGGAAGAAAAGGGATAATGGTGAAGACTATTACCACAAATTGCATCGATCCTTTTTCCAAAGTGTAAAATGCTGTTTTGGGAAGCTTTGCACAATATTGGTAAAACGCTGTCTGTTGCTGTGTCTGTTGCACGTGTCCGTTAGACCTGCAGTAAAATATGCATTACAGGCACTGCACATACTCTGCTGCTGGGTTATTTTACGGTTGAATTAATTAATTCTAATGGAATTTATAAGAGATAAGAAAAGACGTTGTTTTCAAGGATGAGCAGTGAGTGAAAAGTTTAGGAGCTCATTGATATTTTTCTCAGGCCTTCAAAAATCCTTCCAGACCTTCCAGTGACCCGCTATTTAATACATGCTGTAAAAACACTTGTGCCTGAACACACACACATACACAAGCCTTGTATTGCTCTTAAGTGTTCCTCTGTGTGAAGTGTGTCTGTCAGTGGGGCTCTTGCACGTCATCATTCATCTTGCTTCCTGACAACCATTCAATCAAACACTGGCCTCCAGGATTGAGCCAAAACCCTTTTCCACAGGGACGGCTGTTACTATGGTAACTGTGGAGGTGTGCGACCCACCAGCAAGCCAGAGAATGCAGTGTTGTTTTGTTTGGGTTTGTTTTTCACTGAGAATACACCAACTTCGTGTGTGTGTGTATATGTCTCATCCTGTTTCTTTCCCTCTCGCTTTTCCCCATGTGGAAGAAGCATATACCTCCCGCTCTCAGTTATAGCCCTGAAGCTTGTAGGTAATTGTGATGTGCCATAGGTGTCAGGATACTTGGTTTCCCCCATCAGTTGTCAGAACCGACTTTTCCTGCACAACACTGATGCGGCATCATGTCAAGATAGAGCTAAGGAACATGACATTTTAGCCATATTAAATTAATGCCACATTTGGTGTGTTTCCAACTGGCTTAATGTGAGAGTGCCTGCGCTTCTCGAAAAGGTTATTAGAAGGTAGTTAAAGGCTGATGTGGTCGCTGTTTATGACTAATTTAAAAAGAAAAGGCTGTAACCGTTTCTGTATAATTTTTATTACCCAATATTAATCTGTTGGTTTTGCTTTTCACAGGATAACTAAAGACTTGGACCAAAACCATAAGGATTCATAATTTGAGAACTATTCATGTTTATACTAAACCAGTCAGCCACAATATTAAAAACACTGACAGGTGCAGTGAGGACCATTAATCTCTGCTCTGAGTCCAGGCAAATATAACAATGTTTTAATATGTACAGTCCATGCACAATGTCAATGTCACCTCACTGATGGCAGCATCCTCCCGTGTCAGGACAGTGTGCCCCATGATACTGCAAAAACTGCTTGGAGAACACAAAAAAGAGCAGTAGGCCTTGACCTAGCTTCCAAACTCCCCACATCCCAATCCAAATGAGCATCTTTGTGATGTGCCACAACAAATTCCATACACAAAAGACACCACAGAGCATGGTGAGGTCCTGTTTCCAGGATACAACAGAAAAGTTTTTGCAGTATACAAACACATAATTAGGCAGGTGGTTTTAACGCTGCGGCAGATGTCTTTGTTCAGCAGCTATTTCAGCCTGAGCTAGCTAAGCTAGTTTGACATCCAAGGATTCCATATAATAAAATAAATCAAAAGAACATTAAAATAACTTATCTTTAAAGTTGCAAGCTATTGTAGAATAGACCTCTTGATTTTTCAAGCCACGTCCACATATATTCTTTCAGTCTGCATTTCGTGCTTTATGATTGATTGAATGTCTGAAGAATTTATGCCTAGTCTGAATCTCTGCTGCCCCTACAGCAGAAATCATAGAGCATGTCTTACTTGGAGCCTATTTTGCTATTTTCACTTGACATCCTCTTTTGTCTCTGAGTAATTAAAGAGAGGGTTAGAGCACAAGCAGTGACAGTAAGTCTGCAGAGATGGCCACTGTTCTAATTGGAACCACATGTCTCCATTCTCTTCTATAAAAAAACACCCCACTAGTTTCTTCTGCTTTTAAACCAGCTGGGATTCAAATAAGCTGCTGCAAAATGGGTGTTTGTTGAAAGCTTTCGGTTGCATAAGTTTCACAGGTGCTGAAGAGCAAACAGCACTCCTGAGAATTAGGAGCTCTTCACTTTAGGGATACATCTCAAATTATGATTAATCACCTCGGAAGAAGAGACTTGTACTACACAGGTTGCACCTCGCACTGAACTCGCAAACGGTGAACAACAAATGTGGAACAGCATATGGTCATGGCTCGGATGGATGCTGGTTCATCACAAAGTGGTGTTTCATGTAAAAAGCTGGGTGGGTGTAGCTGATAAAATATTAACCAGGGAGAATATTTATGCATGTGTTTTCATTTAAACCCGACAGGCTTCTGTTGTCAAGGAAGTGCTATGAGCTGATTCATTACACTGGAGTATCATGTTTACTCAGCTTGGCGCTGTGTTATTTCTCATTCACAGCCCCTATGGTGCCTATGCTTGTTCATGTTGAACGCTGTTACAGTCAACTGCCAATCTGTACTCTGTTGAGCAAAGCTTGCCTGCTGACAAATGACCTGGAGTAGAGGTCCAAGGAGAGTCCTGTCAGAGCCAGTCAGCACTGTGCTGCTGCATCAATCTGAGTAAAGGCAGGCTGGGCTACTGGAGGGTAGTGTCACAAAGAAACATAACTATGGTTTGTAGTGAAGTGCTTGCACAAACAACCTGTGGGATTTGTTTGTTTCTGACAGTCTCCCAACCCTCCAGGTGTCTCCGAAGGATTTGCAAAAAAAAAAAAAAAAAAAAAAAAAGCCCCAAAAAAAAAAAGAAAAAAAGGAAAGAAGGGAAGCAAAAAACACCAAGCAGCAAAATAAAAAT
>VOQJ01047789.1:14749-26324 GCA_015052665.1 Apistogramma diplotaenia | reverse complement strand
CCAAATAAAAAAAAAAAAGGAAGGTTTGCATTGTGGTGGAAAAAAAAAAAAAAAAATGAAGCCATACACACAAATGTTTGACAAATTAAACATGTGGTTTTATTTATTTTAATCAAAAATGAAATTTGAATCTGGATTCATTTGGTGGCCAGTTATTTAAAACAATCTATCAGCGGCATCAAAGATTTAGGGCGATGAAAATAAAAACGGATGGTGTTAATTATTCTGAAAATTGGAGCATAAAGGTTTTTGAGAGTAATTAAACTGCTCACATTCGCTGCAAAATGTTTAAATGACATTCCTCTACATTTCAGTAAGTAGTCGGAAAGTTTTGCAAATGGGTTTGATTTTGCTTTATTTATATTCATGAGGTGGCCTTTTCTATGTCAGCTAGTGAGCAATAATGACTTCCTTGTGTAAACGATGTTAAATGAGGCATAGTCCCTAAGGTCATAAAACTGCCACAGCACAGAGGGGAAGCACAAAATTACTTTTTAAGTTCAAGCAAGGGGGGGAAAAAAAAGGAGTTTTTGTTTATTTGCAATGTAAACACACAAATTGAAGCAGAAGATGCAGATTTAAGTCGTCACTCGCATATTACCCTGCAGCGTGTCTGCCTATTTATTTTTCACAGCACAAAAGTCGAGGTTTACAAAGATGTCTAAATGAGATCAGTTGATGCGAACTGGAATGAGCCTGTTGATGTCAGTGCCATGGCTAAAAGAGAGTGTCAATAAGGATGTAAACTGGATAAAAAAAATAATAAATCAAATTTTAAAGTGAATATTCATGACTGACAGTGTCACAGTCACATCATATTATCAGTTATCATATAAATTTTTTAAAAAATGAAATTATTACAAATATTGTCCAGATAACAGAAATGCAGAGTAAAAGACAGTAAAGAAGAGGAAGGATATGATATTTCAAATGATGTCAACATTTAGTTAAATTCTTACATGTTTTAGTGGGAAAGTTTATTACTCACAGTTAATGATCGAATCTCTAAGATTAATTTAAAGAAAATGCTCATTATTGTAATCATGGGTTCAATCAAGAATTTCTGCAATTTTCAGTGTCATTTAAAAAAAAACAACAACTAATTTTCATGAATGTTTTTGTTATTCATTGGAGGTGAAAGTACCAGAACAAATTCCAGTCATATTTGCCAATACTATTTGGCCAACTGCGAAAGGAAAATGAAGGATTTGGATGCTGGATGTATCGGGCAACAGGTACTAGATTGCCAGCTCTGTTAATTGTGCCAAGTCATAAATCTGGGTGGAAATGTTTGGCAGTTTGCAGCTCTGTATCAACTAGGAAATCTGTTGCTTAGGCTTTGAGATTATGTAAAAACATGCACTCACTCTGGTCGATTGAGCTGCCACCATCTAACGTCTGATAAAGCAGGAAGGAAGCATGGAAAGAGTGAAACAGAGATGAAGAAAAGAGAGGTTACAGACACAGAAAACTGAGCTGAAGAGAAGATGAGATGATCCCCTCTCATCTCTTTCTTTTGTGAAACCAAATAGCACTCAGCTTTAACACAGTAACACTCATGATTCTCTCATGTTGCCCATTACTGCACCAGCAAGCTAATCTCTAAGCAAGTAGCACTGAGATCTGCTTGATTGCACCATAGAACCTATTCATACTAAAGTCTTCATGACTGGTCATTTTAAATGACCACTAGCTTCTCATATTTTCACCCATACTTTACTCTCTTTTCTCTCCAGTCTTTGCTTGCCTAACACACAATTTGTAATGTGGTCTTAGCTTATTTGCCACAGAGGTTGACACAAACAGCAAGCCCCAATCAAAATTTAGGTAAAGCCAAATTTTCTTAATTATTTCTTGTCTGTTTGGAACAGCTGCTAAAAGCTCTTAACTATGGTTTGTAATGACAACCCCAAATCCAATGTAAATCAAAACAGAATGCAACAATTTACAAATATTATGAACTGATATTTTATTAATAACAGATGATAGAAACCGTGGCAAATGTTTAAAAAAAAAAAGTTCATTTTGAATATGATGGCAGCAGTTCAGTTGGTACATTCCTAAAAAGAATTAATTCACCGGCCAGCTCGGCAACACCAAAAGGCCCGGAAGACCACAAGTGGATGACAGTGCGGCTGAGAAAAACACAGCGTCCAGCCAAATGAAGAAAACTCTCACGAAGGTAAACACGTCAATATCAACCTCCGCAATAAATGGAAATGCAGAGGGTTTACAGCGATGTGCCAACTACTGATTACACTCAAAAACAGCAAAGCCACATTACAATTTACCAGAAAACATCTAAAAGAGCCTCCACAAAGACAAACAAAATCAAAATGAGCTTGTACAACAATAACGGGGAGAGAAAAGTATGGAGAAGAAAAGAAACAGCTCATGATCTAAATTATGTCACATTATCTGTCAAACCTGAGGCTTACGGCCTGGGCGTGATGGCAGCCAGAGGAACTGGGTCACGAGTCTTGCTTCACAGTGCACATAGATAATGACCCAAAGCAAACTGCACTTGTTCATGCTTTTCAGTTACTGAAGACAAAACTCAAGGCAGAAAGTCCCACAAACAGGCAAGAAGGTGAAGTGGTGGCAGTAAAGGCCCAGCAGAGGATCTCAAGAGAGGAACCTCAGCGTTTGGTGATGTCCTCGGGTTCTACACTTCAGACAGTCACGCACTGCAAAGTATTTTCATTCATATGTTAAAAACAAATCTTATAATCAAAACTGTTATTTTTGCCCAGTTAATTTTGAGCCTCTGAAACAGCAGATTGATATATGTATATTTTTGTTAAAACCCCTTAAAACCATCATTGTCCAAATACTTACAGTATGGACCTAACTGGATTGCCCCATTAACAGTATCCTTCAACAACTCCACTTGCATTCTTTTCACATTTTGCGTTTCTTTTTGTATTTAATGTGTGTAAATGGTTGTGTCGTGTTTTAAAAAGCAAGAAGCTTTCATGCTGGAACTATTTCCTGAACCATAACAGCTGGACCCAATGATTGCTTTAGTCCTCAGCAGAGTAACATTGGCAGTAAACAATAAAAGAAAACCTTTGTGGATGTAACACAAAGACGATAAAGCATATAAATACAGCAAATTTAACATTCTTCATAGTTGTTGCAAGTTGTTAAATTTTGGATGGAATCTGTATTCCCATTCCAATACCGTTTACCTCTGCGGATGCTGAAATGAGATGGAAATCTTACCATATGACTGTGGGAAAGATGGCAAACGTATCTCCCATAATACCAGCATGGGCATATTTTAATGTTTAGTATGACACTGCAGGAAAAGATTCGCAGTTCTGTGGATAAACAAGGACTTTAAATAGACAGCTGGCAAAGATTCATGCTGTTTACCATGACTTCCATCCCACACACTGATTCTTGGCTGAGTCTGCACCCTGAGAGATTGCAAGATTGATTATGGAGGCCTGTGTGGGTGTCTCATGTAAATACATGCTTGTCTTCTTCCTCATCACAGCCATTCCTAAATCCAAACCAATGAGCAACTCTTTCCAGGAGCACAGTCTATTATTTTCTAGCCCAATTGCAGGGTTTCATGCCTTTTTGCATTCTGGGATGAAACGAGGTGACACTGACATCCCAGTGTCTTTAAAAATGTCTGTCTTTGAAATGGTGCATGGGAACTTGGGACCACACATCTCTGGTTCTCTCTAGAAAGGACTTGTCAGGTTTTTTTTTTTGTGTGTGTGTGTAGCATTTAGCATCTTAATGTGATTCTGAGCTGACAGAATGTTCTAAACATTGTTGAATGCAGAGAAAATATGTGGATGAATAGATGCAATCAAAAATACTTTCTCTGAAATCTGACTTGATAACATTTCATCCAATTAAAAGAAAATGTTTGGACATAATGTTTGTTTGTTAACCATTACTGTATATTAATTATCCATAATTATATATTTGCACTGTAATATATTCCTTAAGATGTACACAAATCAAAAGACTTCCTATTCTGATTCTGATCAACACATTATGAAATGAAATGTGATGCAATGTGAAGGCCAATAAATACCATGAAATTAGTTATGATCAGCAGTGTGTGTGTGTGTGTCTTTTTAGATATGCTGAGACATTCTGCATGACAGCTAATGTATTTATGTGAAACCAGATCTACCTGATAGCCTGCTCCCACTGTCTACAAAAATAAAAATACTGGAGTTACATGAGAGCTGACCACTGACCAGTGACAAGTAAAATTATATAACAACATTGCAAAGAATGCAAGCACTCAAAGATTCAATCAGAGCCCAAACTACACTCAGCAGACAAACTCTCGTGGGTTTCAGCTGCTTCAGAGCCAGGATTTTGGAGTCAGATCCTTTAAGTGTACTTAAGATATCTCTGTAGTTGCTACCCTTATAGTAGAATTGATATTAACTCTAAAGGACATATGAGACACTTGATCTGTACTACAGTTTATTTATTTATCTCCTGCTATCAATAACAGTTTCACGGGCTAATTATTTTAAGCACTTTTCTTTTCACAAAGACAAAAAAGAAATATTTGTCACAATTCTTAATGTCACAAATTTCTTCTAAAGTATACACCTCCAAGCTTTCAAGTGTATATTAAATGCTCATCTAATGTAATGCAAAATTGCGGCGTGTGCAATGCAGATGAATTGTCTTTAAGTTTTATGAGCATGTTAACCTTTTTCAAACATTTTACATGCAATTTTCTATGCAATTTGTTTTGCTCAAGAATCTTCCTTTGGCCGAAATCAGTTTAGTTCTTCGGCTGTCTGAATAATGCTGAGTCTTCTGCAGGACAAACAAAATTAAGGTGTGACTAGAGGCTAGTGTTAGCTTTGCCAGGCAAACTGTAAGCTGGACTGTGTGTGTTCCAGTGATTTATTCCGTTCCCCCGCTGAACACCATGTAGTGGCTGAACACCCTGCTGCTCGCAATGACAGGCTCCATAGCAATCTGCCAGACACACAGCAGGACAAGACAAGCTCCCAGCTTCTGTTCTGCCTCTGCTGCTGCATATCCATCCTATTGCTTTTCTTTCCAACATCATCATCATCGTCATCGTTCTCTCCCTGTGAGACAGCATTTGCATTTTTAGTTGCAATGTTTGACTTTTTGATCAGAGATGCAGTTTATCACTCTTGACATAAGTTGATCTGTGCAAAAACTTTTGAATGATGACAAGGTCATATAGGTGCTGACTACGCTGTAAAAATATTATTCAGCAATTTGATGACTATTAAACCAGTATAAACATCAAATTCCGGGTAATCAATGGAGGCAATGCATCATTTAAGTGTTAAATGATGAGTGTTAA
Source organism: Apistogramma diplotaenia (assembly GCA_015052665.1). Classification (NCBI taxonomy): domain Eukaryota; kingdom Metazoa; phylum Chordata; class Actinopteri; order Cichliformes; family Cichlidae; genus Apistogramma; species Apistogramma diplotaenia. Next base: position 20,992 of record VOQJ01047789.1, on the reverse strand, counting down.
GGCTACGCTTGCCTTGTAATTGCATGCTAGTTATTATCTTTCCTTCATAAGTGAGTCTTATTTAGCATCTTTTGCAAAAGAAAAACACAAAGTCTACGAGAAGTGCAATCACAACGCAGCATTTTATAAGAGAAGAACACAAATAAACTCTAAATAGGCTACGATGAAATCTGAAAAAAACAAAACAAAAAACAAATCTGAAATGAAGACCATCCGTATCAGCTTCTCTCTCTCACACACGCAATCAATTTAAAAACAATCTGACCATTGACACATTCATCCTCTTGACTGTATGAGATTTGCCATGGAAAACATTACATCGGCCCTTTGCCGTCGCTCTGTGCATATCCCTTCCCCATTCCCCCCTCTAAGCCAGCCATCGCTCTCTAACGACAGATCAATCACTGCAACCATATGTGGAGATGTCATCTTCTTTGAGAGTGAAAGGGAGGGGCTTGTCATGTCCATCTGCTCTGGTTTGTGGAACATTCCAGTGCTTTAACATTTGCATGGCTGTCAGACCGACAAGAAAAGCTAATTTCTTTCCAGTGAATAGAAGGGGGGGAAAACAAAGAGGCTGGCGTGAGACAAATCTATTCTCTTAACAAATGTATTCTCTTTAATTTGCAATATGTCATGACAATATGTCTTAATCTTGTGTTTACACACTTCAATAAACATAAACAATTTTTTTTCCCCTGTAAATGAGCTTGGAGATTTGAGGCTCATGGTAGAATATGATAAAAGGGTCTAAAGTGAAGATGGACTTTCAAGACTATGAAAAAGAACATTTACACTGATTCTCCTTAACATTCAAACAACATACATATGAAGTGTGTTTATTATCCTGCAATAAAAACCGTAAACCAAGCAGTATTTAAACAAACATAATCAATGAAGCACATTAAGAAACAAAGTGCTGACGCATGACACTGAAAACATGTGTTATTACAGAAATGCGTGGATATATGATGGAATGCATCATCGCAGGAGTGGGACAGCCCAAACTAACGCAAGTCCTTACACCTCCTCTTCCTCCGTGCATACAATGAAAAATCACCTCAATTAAACTGCTCGCCACCTGTTAACAGCCTTGTACAGTAAATATAATCTTTCAGCCGGGAGAGAGCATTTCAACATGCAGCCTGCTTGGAAATGACTGGTCCAGTGCATCAGTCAGTGCTCAGGGATGAACAAAAGGTGAGTGAGTTTATGAAATGTAAATGCTCTGTTACCACAGAGAAGCAAAGCATGAAGGGGCGTTACTCCGAAGATTTGCATTGGATATGGAAAAGGCTCGATGAGTTCTTGTTGTTATTATGTGCTAGCTGTCTATAAATACAGATTTGAAAATAGCATATTTACATATGTGTAAGTTGCACAGGACTCCACGCTAATGCAGCTAATAATGAGAAGCATTGCCTTCCTCGGAGAGTAAAGTCTCATGTGGAAGCATTTACCCGAACGGTGAATTAAAATGTAAATGGGAGCCATATTTGCTTTAGCACAAGCTGCATGTTCAGTGCGTCTGGTGAGAGGTCCATATAAAATGGTGAAAGGTTAGTTGCTAAAGATTACGTATTTTAGGATGGCAGAAAACAAGAGCTCGAATGCTAAATAGTGTGTTGAGATTTAATAAAGTGAGTGTGCAATATTTCCAAGGTAGCGTTTTATTTTCCGCCTTCAGAAGCCTGAAACTGCACAGGACATTAATACACACCTAAATAATTTTTTTTCAAAATTATTATTTAAGTATTAAAAATAACTCAATCACTTTATTTGATTTTTTTGTCCATTTAGTGAATAAAAGTAATATTTAGAAATAAGTAATTATTCCTCTTGACACTGACTGATGGACGATGGTGCATGCAAAGATAATGAATGTAAATTAAACACATATATTCTATGTTTCTATAGAAAATGTTCTAACTGTTGACAAATGTACATTATTAAATACTTAACCTCCTGAGACCCATATGATGACATTACATTCAGGTTTTTCTGCAGCTTGTGCTCGATTGTGCCTGGAAAAGGGTTTTACTATTGCTAAACAGCAGTGACTTTATTGTGTCATGCTGTAAAATGAACCCAGGAGGAAATTAAGTGTGACCAAAGTTGTTTTATACAAAGGGAAGTTACTGTAACTGGATAAACATTTATTCGCAGCTTTGTTTAATAGATATATGATTTAATATCATTTTATATGCTTTATTGTATCTGAATCCATCATTCTTTTCTACATCACTGTGCTTCTTTTCTACTGTTGTTTGGCAGCAAACGTTGGTTTTCCACAAAATGTTAGTCTATATCTGAAAAGGATGTGATATTTTCATAAATAAAGGACATTTGCGAGGTTTGTCTGTAAACAAAATCAAAGCAAAAATGAAGACTCCCAGCTGGAACATATCAGCTGTGCTGTTTTTGAAAAAAAAAAAACAACCTGGTTTTAACTTTGACATCGACTCCACCAACACATTAGCTGTCTGAAACCAGTTAATTATTATAATTTCTCCCTGCTGTATGCCTGGTTATCACATCTCTGTGGTGTGAGGTCAAAACACAGAAAATAATTTTGCATAATTGTTGTTTAATCGTGGTAATTAACACAAGCTTGAAAAATACCTGGATGTCACCAATGAATAGACACATCAGGGCTAGAATATCCTTACAGTTAATCCAGTGCTCTGGGAGGCTTGTGGCTCTAATAAATACATTAATATATACATATAGGAATGAATAATGTTGAAATGGAATGACATAAAACTCCACTTTATTTGGTATTTTGTGTGATTATAATTAACAGCACATTTTAACAGCTGAACTGCACTGTTAACAGCACTTCTTCAGCTTTTTAAACGCCTGTGTGAGGGTTTTTCCTCAGTCACCAGTCCGCGCTTTTCACGGTGGAACTGTCTAGACATGAGGACACCTAAAACGTGTGCATGTGATTCTAAAAACTTTCACTGCCTCATGTGCAATGGCTCCAATTCAGTACCCAGCTTGATTCGTTTGAGGTTGCAAATAATGACCCGTGACTAGGAGGTGTTTTAACTTGTGGTTTGTAAATCAATATTACATTAAAAGAACCTGCTTTTATGTCTCTCACAACTCTCCAGCTCATGTTTTACAGCCTTTGTGGTGTTTAGAGCTATGGCTAACCTCTTAGGTAAAGTTGTAAGCTTCATAGATGAAAAAGATTGGGTGGATGTTTCGCAGATTTGATTTCACTTTGTGCAACTGGATATTATCAGCCAGTAAAGCCATAAAACAGAGAAAGAAGATTTGTTATGTTTGCGCTTGTGTATATGCACATTTGCATGCTTTGCTTCCTTTTCACTCATAACATCCTGGAAGTTCGTTACTTTGAGAAATGTGCTGCCCTGCTATGATCCCGAGGTCTTGCCCTAATAATTTTTTATCCTCCGTCTTTCAGGGATGAGCCCACATCTGTCTCCGGTCACTATTTACACGCTCTTTCACCATAAAGTACTCCAAGTCACACATGTACTCAAAGACAAACACACACACGCACAGACACACACACACACACACACATACACATCCTCCTTCTATCTCATGCCTAATTCAAACCTGCCTTATGAGTCCCTTGACAGATCCACACAGAGTCAGCTCAACACATGCACACAGACATTCAATCACTGGAAAGCAGCGCAGGCCACATATAAATCCATCTAGTAAAGCATCTTCCAGACCATTCCCAATGCGAATGAGATGTCCCAAAGCCTTATGGTGTTATCTGGCCCCTGCAAAGGCAATAATGTGATCTATACCCCCTAATTGTTGCAGGGGGAGGTTTTAAAAGCACATTGTGGATAGGCTAAAAGGACAAATAAATCCTGCAGCTTGTGGTTTGCTTATAAATCCTCACATTCTGTCGTGTTTTCTGGATTGCAATCTTGCTGCAGGATAAAGACAACTTTGAAGATAACTCTTAGCGGCTTCTTTATACGTCAAGAAAAGCTTTATTTACATCTCACAATGGAATGCACAATCAGCATCGAATAGCAAAATTTTGTAAAATTCAAAGCGTAAGAATTTACAAGTGCTATTTGACCTCTGTCTGAATGGCTGGCAATTTTTTATTAGGTTTCACTCTCTCTTTCTCTCTATCTTAATGTCAGTATGGAATATGGAGCTCCCTATCAAGTCTGACCGGTCTGGGCAGGTCTGGTGTCCGTGTCTACTCTCTACAATAGCTGGTTAGCCATGTCTGACATCTGTGGCACCCCACAGTCAGGTTGAATGCAAGGTTGAATAATGCACAAGGGCTACTCTGCTGCAGGAGGCACTCTGCTCTGCCTCTTCTGGTTTCCGAATCGGTGACATACCGAAATCGTCAAAAACACCAGAAAATGTTTTATAAGCTGTTATGAAGCCACTGTTGGCTAATCAAAGCAGATAATTAACATGCAATGTTAACACAGAAACAGTGATATTTGTCGTGATGAGCTAACTACTCAGATTTATATCTTCTTAGTTATACGTGGGGCATATTCTCGATATTTATCCTCCAGCTTTGGTGTTTTGGTTTACTCTTACATTAGCATTTTTTGATCACAGGAAACAGCTGCGGAAAGAAAAACTAAAAGGTGACTGTATGCCACTTGTGCAGATCCAAACAGCAGACAGAAAAAAGTAACAAAATGAACAACCTAGTACATTTGGGATTCTCGGCGCTTTGTGAAGTTGGACTTAAATTCATCAGGTGGCAAGAAACAAGACCCCAGATGAAAGCTGATGTTTGGCTTTATTTGCTGAATATAGCCAGCTTTTACCTGTAGAGGCTTCTGGTGTCAGAAGAGCATACGCAAGAGGTGCGACTGTCCAATAACGTAAAGCATATGATGCCATACTGATTCACTGTCAGTCTGGAAGAATCATTTCCATCCTTCCCTCCACCACAGGGTGCTGACCTCAGGCTGACCTCTGAGCCAGCGGCTGGGGTGTTAATGTTCACCCTTACCAGGGTCGCACCCAGCATGTTTATTTTATGACATGGTAGAGGGGACCTCAGAAGGGAGTGTAGCCTCAGCACATTGACCCCCAAGCGCATTACAAAGGAAGCTACTGAGCAGTAAAGGCCCTGTTCTTATGCCCAATCATGTAGTTTAACTGGTCTGTGCTGGAGCAACAGAGAACTACTGTCTAGTGCAGTAGCATGATAATAAAAAGCCCTTAAGAATGCTCAGGTGAATCAAAATAAACTCAGTGTCATGATGTAAAATGAATAAAAGTGGCCACTAGGCTGCACTGAATACTTTACACCCCTGGCGAAAAAAAAGAAAGAAATAATAATAAAAACAAAATTTTAAAAAATTCTAATTGTATTTTGTTTTATTTTTATCCCTAATTTTTGCTACCACTGTAATACAGATTTAACATCAGTTCCTAATTTGTGTGGAAGATTCGGTTCAGCACATTTAAATGCAATTCAAATATTTTTTGTCCAACAAGAACAATTTGGTTTGCAAGTAAGGTTTAAAAAAACATAACAAACCACCATATTTTATACTATGCAAACATGCATCAAAGACAGCAGAGACTGCTGAGCTATGCACCAGTACTGTTTTGCATTTGTTGTCGTGCTGTGAGAAGAAATCAAAAGAAAAGAAAGCCTAGAGATGTCAAAGTCGACTGTATACTTTGCTTTCACACAAGCTTCAACGTCGGAGTACCACTTGTAGCAAAATGTTTCCTTAAATGTAAATTTGCATTTGTTTGAACATGAATGTAAGGCTTTGTGTCTGCAGGAGTGCCAGCTATGTGCACGCATCACTCGGGAGAGAATCCTTTGGCCATATTTCCAATTCTGCTCAATTTCAGCAAGAATCTCAGTAATCCCACTGAAGAGCCGCAGTTCTCCCACAGTGACATCCCATAATGGCACTAACACCAGAGTGGTGGGCACCCAGTTACGACTCCCAGGCTCCAGTCGGTGCACGTTCCCAATCTCCCAACCTGTCTGTATGCAAACAGAGCCCCCTCAGAGGAGAAAACTGATCTGGCAGCCTTTTACTGAGCCCTGTGTAGACATATTTAATGCCTCAATAACCACTGCTTAAGACAGAGTGATGAACGCCAGGGGCTTTCATTACCCTGAGAGGCTTTTTTTGTGTCGTGTGTGTCGTGTGTGTGTGTGTGTGTGTGTGTGTGTGAGTGAGAGAGAGAGAGAGTAGAGAGAGAGAGGGGCGCAATGCAATATGTACCTATGTTTTGCCTTTA
>VOQJ01047789.1:1469-14729 GCA_015052665.1 Apistogramma diplotaenia | reverse complement strand
ATGTTTTGCCTTTATTTACTGATTAAGAAAGTCAAGCTGTTGTTGTTTGAAGAAAAAAATTCAAATACAATGCCTTTGATATACAGAAGCATATGGATTATTGATGATTTAGCACAACTAACCAGATAAAGCAATATTACTAAGCTGTCTTTCTGCATTGCAAATTTATTCTGTGCTTAACATTTTACAGGTTGCAGACAGCTGACACACGAGTGAACCACAAGGTGGCTGAGGCCTTGGTCAAGATGATCAAGAAACCAAAAAAGAAGCAATTTAAAAAAATGAAGGGTCACACGCATTTTGATTTGGATAAAAATAGAATCGGCTTGTTAAGGCAGGTTTTTCAACCTCCTAAGGGCTTGTTTCCATCAGTGTCATGGAGATGCAGAGGCAGCCGAGTAAATTCAGTTAGCTGTGTCACAGCATCAGAGCTGCAGCTTACTCATTCCTCGCATGCAGCATGTACACTCTGTGAGGCACATTCCCTTAGGTACAGTTCAGACACAAAAACAAATACAGATTCATATGCATGTAAACTACTGAAAGGCAAATCAATTCAGATTTATTTATATAGCGCCAAATCACAACAACAGTTGCCTCAAGGCACTTTATATTGTAAGGTAAAGACCCTACAGTATTTGAGAGAAAACCCCAACCATCAAAAGACCCCCTTTGAGCAAGCACATTGCAACAGTTGGAAGGACAACTGTTTAAAAATCCAGCAGAACCAGGCTCACCCATCTTCTGCAAATGAGTGGTTGGGAAAAGAAAAGAAAAGAAAAGAAAAGAAAAGAAAAGAAAAGAAAAGAAAAGAAAAGAAAAGAAAAGAAAAGAAAAGAAAAGAAAAGAAAAAGAGATAAGGAGACAGGACAAACACAGAGAGAAGACTGTGATTAAGCCTGCATTCTAAGAGCAAAGTGCTCTGGATTTAACAGAGAAACCATGAAAAAAGGCCAATAGGGCCAAAATATGGTATTTGTTTCTCATCCCCATTAGTGTTCTTGCTGCAGTGTTTTGGATGAACTGGAGGCGTTTAGGCAACTTTTAGAGCAACTTGATAAAAATGTATTATAGTAGCCTAGCCTAGAAGTAATGAATGCATGGGGACAGAAGACGGTCCCAATTTGGATTTGGGAGACAGACACCCTCTCTGTTTTAGGTTTAAGCTTAAAACTTTATTTTATGATAAAGCTTATAGTTAGGGCTGGATCAGGTGAGCTTGAACCATCCCTTAGTTATGCTGCAATAGGCCTGGGCTGCTGGGGGTTCCCATGATGCACTGAGTGTTTCTTTTCATTCACCTCTTTTCATTCTGTTTATACCCCACTTAATTATTGTAGGGTCTTTACCTTGCAATATAAAGCACCTTGAGGTCACCGTTTGTTGTGATTTGGTGCTGGATAAATAAAATTTAATTTAACTGAATTGTGTCGATATATTTACAACCTCAGTTTTGTCTGAATTTAGGAGAAGAAAATTACAGGACATCCAGAGGGGGCATCTTTAGGTCTTTAGATTAACAAATTAATTTGTATTATTTGATTTCATTGAGAGATAAAGTTGAGTATCATCTGCATAGAAATAAAAATGTATGCAGTGTGTTCCAGCAATACTGCCAAAGGGAAGCCTGTATGATGTAAAATGTATTGGTCCTTGCACAGAACTGTGTGGAACTCCATGTCTAACTTTTGTTTATGAAGAAGACTCTAAAGAAGACTCTCCATTTACACGCCCAAAATTTAATCTATCATGTAGATAAGACTGAAACCACTGCAATGCATTTCCCTTAATACCAATGGTATATCCTCGTTTCTGCATTAAAATGTTATGATCAGCAGTAATGGAGGGGCTCTGAATAATTCTCTCTCTAATGGTTAAAATTTTATTTGTAAAGAAATTCATGAAGTCATTAGTAGTTAAAATTTAAGGAATACTTGGCTCAATAGAGCTCTGACTCTTTGTTAGCCTTGCTACAGTTCTAAAAAGAAATCTGTGGTTGTTCCTGTTTTCTTCTATCAGTGGTGAATACCATGGGGTCCTAGCCTCTACAGAGGGCTTTTTACAGACCAATAAACTATTTTCCATTTTCAAGATCCTCTGGACTATTGCAATGTAATTTCTCCTCTACCTTTGTGAGCAAGAGACAGTGAAGAAGCTGAGACCATGGGGTTTCTTTGTGGAGTATGTGGTAACAGCCAATGGGGATAGAGTTTTCTTTTGGCAGCCTTGTTCACTTCAGTTCCCTGCAGTGCCTTGAGATGGAGACCAGAGGTTTCTCCTTAGTGGAGGAAAGTCCCATTCATCCAGGAGGCTAAATTTGTTGGGTAGCTGCATGTCCTGGGAGCACAGGACAAAATTAGGATACTTTTTCCAGTGCTTGCTCTTTCAGACTGTTGTCCAGGCTTTGTTTGCTTGGGAGTAGAGTTCATCTGACTCCCAGAGAGTCCATGAGCCATTTGCCTTCTTTAATCTGATAGAGGGTGACGATCCTTTGCTTTAGTTTGGTGATTTTTCACCTGAAACAAAGACAGCTTGCACAACCAAACGGGGGGAGATAAGTGGTGGGATTCTGAGAAATTAAAGGGACAAATGATTAGCCAAGACATCGGGCTAAAAAGTAGCTGAGACTGAGTTAAGCTAGCTGAGAGAGGCTAAAAAAATCCTTGATCCTGTCCAGAATAGGACGCTCAATAGTCAAAACTGAACTGCCCAGATTTAGTTTAAAAAGAAACAAGAATGTTATATAACTGCTACATTAATCATCTAGAACTGGATAAGAAAGTTACAAAACTAACTTTTAAACTTAGTAAAACAGTAACTATAGGGCTGTTGTCAGACCAAAAGAATTCAAACATATGGGCAGATACGATGGAAGTAGGGCAAAATAGTCGGAAAGCATCTCCCATAAGACAAAATGGAATAATTTGTTTATTTATGCTATAGAGAAAGCTGTTTTCATTTAGACCAAATCCTAGTCACACTCCATTAGCTCCATCTGTGGGTTGTTTCTGTTTTTCTTCCACTTTGGCAATGATGACAAGAACGCCCAAGAGGAAAGTCTTTCTTTCCCCAGACACTCATCACCTAGAGAAAGAGAGAGAGAGCTCATGGAAGGATCAATGTGTCTGCACAGGAAACTGTGTAATGTTAATCACAACTTTAATTTGGGCTGAATTAGCATTTTGATGAACTTGTGGGGCTGACTCGTGTACTCTAAGCACCTTCAAACGCAACACGCACAGAGGAAATGGCAGTGTGGTTAATTAACGCTTGCACACAGCAGATGGGCTCAGTGAAGGGTCTGGCAGAAAGAGACACAGAGAGCGAGAATTGATCAGAAAAAGTCACTGTTAATGGGAGAAAAAGAATCAGATGTAAAATGTGCCACCATCTATCTCCAAATAAAATGGCTGCTTCAGAACCAACAGCTAAAGATGGTGGGGAGTACTAAATAACATTTCAGTCTTTTAAGGAAAACAGAACACAAAGAGTCAGTAATAGCTTACAGAAAACACAACTGGCAAATCTTGGTCAAACATGCAGCCTGTTTACATATGCCCAGCCGTTTCAATCTCTGAGCACAGAGTGTAACTCAACATGGTGTCCAAGTCTCATTGCCTTGCACTCATTCTGCGAAGTCTTTGACTAACACATTTAGAATCGACTATTTTCATCGCTCCTTTTTCTTTTTAACGTCTCGTTGCCATGCTTCCTCTTTCTTACTGGTTTCATATTATCATCTGAATTTTCCTTACATTTCTTTTTTACGTCTTCCACAAATAGACATTACCTCCTGTAGCATTTTCATTCTCTATATATAATTCACGGTGTGGCTCCACAGTGTGAATTATATATCAATTAAACTGCTACACATGGCGGAAATGTGTCATTTGTACTAAATCACAATTTGTAGTAATTTTGCACGTTTAGTTCTGGATATTTTTGACTGGTGTAAAGTTACCTTGTTTTGAAAATACTGTATCTGCACAATTACCATTAATTTAAAGGGAAATTACATTGAAAGCTCAAAATTAAGCAACATTTTGAGCAAATTAAAAATGAATGAAGTCATTTTCTGTGGTGGTTACTCACTGTTTGCCTTGCAAGTTGGCTTTAGGTTGTTTTCCTTTTAGATTTGAAAGGATTTGAAAGGAAAAATGTTCCCAGCCAACTCCACATATTTTCCGGAGCAGTTCGTTACTTGTTGTTTATGATTAAATCTAAAGACTTTTAAGAAGTATGCCCGTGTCTGTTTACAGGCTTTGTAGTTATTATTATCAGATACGCCAATTTACCGCTGGACTAAGATTGGCTATGTCACAAAGGTAGCTTAGTAATGCACAACTAAGACCTGCTGTTGTGAGAACAAATTCATAATTATGAAATACTAAATTACTACTAATTTGTTATCTACTTATTAACATTATCATATAAAAGCTTACCAACTCAAGACTCTGTATCACACAACACAAAGTATTGCTTTATACCACATAAATATTTGTGTGTAAATATTGAGATGCTTCACCAATATAATTACTTACATTTTCATAATTATGACTTCCAGTCTAATAAATTACACTATAATAAATATGTCTCCTTGTCAGTAATGACATACTGTTTGACTTCGGTTTTTTGGTTTTAAGTTGCTAAAAACAGGTTTACAGATATCTGCGCAATCTTTGATAAATTGTCTCAAAAGATGTCACTTGAATCAGCATTGGTTGTGATGAAGCAATTTAATTTGAGCTACACATACAGTAAAGGGCAATTACAGAAAGCTGAGAACCACATGCTAAATCTACCTCCTTGGCTACAGGTATCTCAAAAGGTAAGTGATGCAGCGCTTTGCAGTCAGTAAGGCATCATAAACTGTCCTAACAAACTGTGTTTTTAAAAGATTTGACTACAGGAAACGAAGCACCAAAGTCCTCAATGACAACATCTGACAGGTAACATTTGTCTCTTCATTTCTTTTCCTGGAATTCTTTTCCTAAGCAACCTTCACTAACCTGCCCTCTCGGTTTCATGCAGTGGTGAACTTCAGGCCCGGCTTCCCACAGAGAAGAATGATTTGTAAAATTGCAATAAAAATGGAAAGGCGAGTGAGACCTGGGTGGCAGTGAGGAGGGGTTGGAAGGACAGCAAAGCGAGATCCCCTATTGTGATGGCCTGTGGTGGGGCATTAACGGGATGTCCAGGCAGGGTAAATCTTCCACCAGCCGCTCTGAACTCATACCCTCAGAGAAATTCCCAATCCCTGAAAGGTTGTCACTGCAGAGGAGTCACAGCACACATAGAGCTACTGTATGTTTGATGTATAGAATATTTTTAACATTTTCTCTTTGTAACAATATGTAGTTTGATGACATGTAGAAAAGAAAATATGGAATTCACATCATTTCCACGGAGTTGTGAATCAAATAAACAATGGTGTCTTCCCTTTGGATGACAATTATTTACATTTTTTTTACTTAAGAGCCAATGACAACAGTGTTCAACCTCAAAGATTTGGTAGGAATGCCTCATTTTTTTAATATCAGATGTAAAGGGTGCAGTGAGTTCTTGTTTACTTTAAAGGGATGCGTCATAATGAGAGGGAAATAGAAAAGGTATGGCCTTGTGGGGCTGATAATGAGATTGGTGTTTCTATCTACCTGGCTTCTCCCATTCTCTGTTGTCACCTTCCATACACCCACTCACCCAACCCCACGCACAAAAGCAAGGAGACAGATATATCTGTTCCCAGGCAGCAGGAGAGTCTCCAATTACGGCAGGATGCAGCATCAATTTGAGGGCTAATTATGTGCGTAATGAGCTCACCGTCATGCGTCCGCGCCCCCGACACCGAGCCCGTTGCTCTAACCAACATCCCCCCCTCCACACACTCCTTCCTTTCACACCCCACCTCTCCCTCCTCCATTTGAGCGCCCGGCAACTAATTAAAAAACTACATGCGCCGCGGCGTTTTCATCTGATTCACACCATGGAAATTAATCCTCAGATAAATGTGTTTGACGGACATCAAACCACTGCACGAGCCCTGGACGTGTAGCACCGCTCTCTCACCCGAGCGTAAACTGTTTTGCATCTGTCTTTAAAATAAAAATAATAAGAAAATAATAATAATAAATCCTACCTCCAAAATAACTCACGACGGAACGGGTTAACAGTTCATAAATATCACCCAGCCCTCTGGTTCACGCGCAAAAACACACGCGAAACGATTTCAAATTTAAATTTAAAGTATAATACTGTCGACACTGAGCAGCATGTGAACCTACTGCTGTAAAGGCGTGGGCGAGTTTTTGTAGCCTCTGCCTTTGTCAGTACAGCAAGTATACCTCTAAATGCAGAGAAATGGGGAAAAAATCCACAGGCAGATAATGTAGCAGAGGACAGGCTAAAAATTAATCAAAGACAAAAACTGGAGAGCGGGCTTATGTTTTAGCGTGTTGGTTTAAATATAACTAAGAATGCCCTTTAGATTAAAAGCATTCCTATGATGCTGAAAAGCCGAGGGCAAGGATTTGGGCTTTACTTGTGAGCACAAGTAGAGCATCAAGTAATTCTGCCAAACAGCAATGCCGTTGCATTTATTTATTGTTTTCTGTCTGGCTGCCTGTGTTGCTGAAAGCTTTATTTATCTGCATCTCACCTCTTTAGTCCATTGAAACGCATATTGTATCTTTGTGGAATTTGAGCACTGAATCAAAACAAATACAGATTGGATTTAAAAAAAAAAAAAAGCGTGGATGTATAGTTTAGTTTCCCAAATAAATAATTACAGTTCTTCTAAGAAAACCAAAACCGATATTTTTATTTTCCCTGTATTTCAACATACAGTATTCAGGTAATTCTTTATGTGCAAACCAGTGAGAATGTTTCAAGATTATGCTGCTTAATTGTGGAAATAACGCATTTTCTTCCTGGAGGATTATTTTATTTTCTATTGTTTTCCATCAGCAAGTGAGAGTCTTTAAAGCTTTTAATTAGCCTCTCACCTGCTAACATTCCCCTGCTATTTATACAGGTTTATTTATTTATTTCAGCTTGATCCATGATCTTCAGGCTAATGACAAAAACACAACAGGATCACATTTAAGCTCACTTCGGGCACGGCCAAGTGCTGCGCATACCTAAATTGTCGCCCACGGTAAGCGTCCAATCACGTAATGACTTGTAACGGTTCCATCCAATCACAGGGCAGCAGAAAAACAGTGGGCGGGTCTTAAGCTGTTCCAGAGAGGGACATTGAGATAGTTGAGGAGAGGAGGTTTGCTGGGCACGAATGCCACTCGTTGCGTGTCCCTATAATTTGGAGAGGTGTATGCAGCGCACGGCCCGTTCGCCTTTCCAGGTGGAAATCCAGGAGGAGCTGAGAACAATTTTAACTGGGAGGACTGGTGAACCCGGTTCAGGACAGGTGAAATTCCCAGCAGGCTGCTTCGAGACTCAGGATCGATTCAGATGTAGGGAAATAGCCAACAGCGTATCTCTGCTCTGGTAGGAATGCTACAAATACATCTGTCTCAAAACGAAGCTGAAAACTAATGATCATATGATTAATAAAATAGATTTTTAAACTGTCTTCAAACAAGTAAACACAACTCGACCACCGAGTTGGTTCTGCAAATGCAGTTGCACACGTTTGAGGAATTGTGTTGGGTCAAATGTCATTTCCTCGGTGCTACATCGGGGATCAGCGTAACCGCTTGTTCTATCACTCCCAAAACAATAACAGAAAAAGGTGCAGAATTATTCTATTGCATCTTACCGGGTGATTTTTTTTATTAATACATTTTTATTGCTACTGTTGAGCAGCTGTTTACCCAAATATTATCTTTTCAGAAACCACAAAAATGTAGGTGGCGTTTATTCATATTGTATTACATTTTTTTCTGTGATGTTTTCATCATCGTTTTTCCCCCAGACACTGTTTCTGCTTTTGTTTGTGATACTGGTGCAAAAGCATCGTGTCCTGGCACTCTATCTGTTAAAAATAAATAGGACTTTGACTGGTGATTGATGTGAACATATTTCTCAGCTGTTTTTCCAGAGTCAGATCCATATGCCCTTGCAAGCCTCCCCCAGACAAATAACATTATTATTCATACTCATTCTTTGTTTTGCAGATCATGGATGAGGGCCAGTGGCTGCACCGAGGAGGTTTAACTACAACCAGTTGAATTACCACAGATTCAAGTCACTCATTTGGGAGTTCCGGGGATATTCCCACCCTTTGGATTCATCTGTTTATATCAAAACCCCACCTGTTTTCTGCTGATTGAGAAAAAAAATACAATGAAAACCGAGGCAAAGCGGGAGGAATCGGCCATACTGCTGATTTGAACGAGCGCAGCCTACGACGAGTTAAGGATATAAAGAAAAGGCGCCGACATGAAGGAGAAATCCAAAACGGCCGCAAGGACTAGACGGGAAAAGGAAAACAGTGAATTTTATGAACTGGCTAAAATGTTGCCTTTACCGTCGGCCATCACATCCCAGTTAGACAAAGCCTCCATAATAAGACTGACAACAAGTTACCTGAAGATGAGAATTGTTTTCCCCCAGGGTGAGCGACTAGCCAACGAACACACTCTCCTGTCTATTTATATATTTATCTATTGGCTTTGGATATTTTTTATTTATTTATTTATTTTTTTGCCTGTCAGCTTTGGAGCGCCTTTCATTTATTTTAATTTAAATTGTGATTTTTTTTTTATCGACATATCTGCAGGAAGGCAGTCCAATAGCAGTATTAAATACATGGAGGGGGGTGGGGTAGATTTTTACTTTGAATGTACTTGAGAATGTTACGTTTAAAAAATATAAAATTCCTACTTCAGGACTCAATATCATTAGCTTTAAAGAGGACAAAACATGACTATTACAAAATACTTTAAGGATAGCCACTCGGTCGGTTAGTACAAAAAGATCAATGATACTTCTGTTAGCCTGTTAATAATATTCGAAATCCTGTTAATCCTCAACAATGTTGTAGTAATGCTATAACAGATGAAAAACATCAAGTGTTCAATGTAAGACTCACAAATCTGGAATATTCCAGCAATCCTACAAGGACCGACAGGGAGTCTTTTCAAATGGATTATGATCGGTTTTAATTCAGTATAACCAAATGAGACGATCTGCCACCGTCTCTGCAGGTCCACTTGTCTGCGTGACTGAGAGGAAGACTCGCCAATTAGAAAAAGCGCCTGGAAGGCTTCTAATCACCTAAAGCAGATATAACCGTACGCAGCTTCTGTGGTATAACAAAAATGCTGCAAAACGTCTCCAATATTCTCAGCCCGCGATTTGATCGGTTCATAGTTTAATGGAAGCAGTTAAAAAATGTTGTGTTTGGGGCATCTATTTCAAATATTTGTCATGCTTCACAGAGGAACGAGGAACATACATGTAGAAAAAAAAAATATATATATAGTTATAATTTTTTTATAATACAGCCATTCATCTGGTAGTCATGTTAGTCTGCATGTCCCACCGACAGCGGAGACCTATTTTCATTTTCATTTACAGCAGGGGAGGCGGACACCTAATTTACTTATGATACCCGAGCTCCACGAGATTTCTGATGGAACTGAATGAATTTTGATCAGCGGCGCAAGACAGAATCCAGGCTACGCTGGGACATACTGGACCAGAATCCAAAGATGGGCACATTTATACCATTTTGCGGAAGAAAAATAATAACGACAAAACACCACCATGAACAATAACGACAACAATTATAACATAATAATAATAATATACACGTGCGGGTTTGTGCCTCCAGGGAGACTACACAGCATACAGGAAGGGCCTAATCCTCAGGACTATGACGAGGAATGAATGCTTTAACCGTAAATTGACCCTATAAACGGGAGCTCCTAGCTTCTGGATTTCAGTGTGTGTGTGAGAGAGTGTGTGTGTGTGTGTGTGAGAGAGAGAGAGAGAGGGTGCCCTACCCTTTATTTTCTTTACGCTAAATGTATAATAATAATAATAATAATAATAATAATAATAATAATAATCCTCACTAAAAAATTATATATTGAGCTATTTAATCTTAAAGTTGTGCAGCAGCCAAACACCGTTATTTCACCCTCTCTCGCTCTCTCCAGGTCTGGGTGAAGCTTGGGGTCACTCAAGTCGAACAAGATCTTTGGACAACATTGGACGAGAGCTGGGATCTCATTTACTGCAGGTATTTAGGCTGTTTTGTTTTTTTTAAAACATTATTGCAGGTACTGATGTGCAACCAAAGAACGTGGTCCACACAGTCTCGTGAAATAACACGGAAAAGTGAGAGTAATCTGTAGTTTTTTTATTTGCAGACGTTGGACGGATTCATCTTCGTCGTGGCCCCAGATGGGAAGATAATGTACATTTCAGAGACAGCGTCGGTCCATTTAGGACTGTCTCAGGTTTGTTTTTGTGATCTTTTTTTTTCTCCTTTTCAGATTCTCGGTTTTCTCCATATTTGTTTTTCATACTGCGACGTATCAAATTTAACGCAGCAACCACGTGAAAATAAAATACATCATCCACCATCAGGAAGCTTTTACTCGTTAATTACCTGAGTTATTCTCAACAGGTAGAGTTGACTGGGAACAGTATTTATGAATATGTCCATCCTGCCGACCACGATGAGATGACAGCTGTCCTTACCCCACATCAGCCCTATCACACACATTTCGTGCAAGGTACAGCAGGATACCTTCAAGTTCCCCATATGCACATGTTATGTAATTTTGTATTTGCTATTTGATCGCAGTGGACTGTGTCTAGAATCAGTATATCCTAAAAGAAATGGAAAGCATGCGCGTAAAACAGACAGTTTGGATATTTACGCAGTGGCTTGCGCCGATTTGCATGTGTTATCTCCCTGAAGCACATATTTTAACACCGTAAAGCCATACAATTTTTATTATTATTATTATTAATTATTATTATTATTATTATTATTACAGGAGAATGTAATCTTAATCGCAAATTGTTTGACCTCTTTCAGAATATGAAGTGGAGCGCTCTTTCTTTTTGCGGATGAAATGTGTGCTGGCAAAAAGAAACGCGGGACTTACCAGTGGTGGATACAAGGTAGGCGGTGTTAATAAACAAAGAGTGTTTGATTATTTTTATTTATTAACAAAATAATATCGCGGCACTAATTAACGTAATAACTTTATGAGAGGGAAAAAAGTCACCAAAATTAAAATGACTGCATTTTATTTCTGACTAGGAAAAGTTTTTGCACTATTCAGTTTAATATAATTGAGTCAAACTGTTTCAACAATCTTATTAGCCTTTGATTATCTTTTAGAGTACTGCATTATTTTTTTATTAATTGGATTACACTGCCTTCTTCTAAAACGCAACACATATTCTTATTTTATTATTTATTTTTTAGAATTTTCATATTTAAATATAATTTCTGCTTCATCTGTTTTCCTGTGTCTCCTTCACAACAGGTGATTCACTGCAGTGGCTACCTGAAGATCCGTCAGTACAGTTTGGACATGTCACCCTTTGAAGGCTGCTACCAGAATGTGGGCTTGGTGGCTGTGGGTCACTCCCTGCCACCCAGCGCCGTGACCGAGATCAAACTGCACAGTAACATGTTTATGTTCAGAGCCAGTTTGGACATGAAGCTCATCTTCCTGGACTCCAGGTACAGAATAAGACTCTGTTCTTTTCTCTTAAGGTGTTTTTCAGTTTCTTTCTAATGCAATTGTTCTGTGTAGTTTGCATGTCTTGTGTAAAGTCTATGCATTTTTTTTCCATTAGATGGATGAAGCAAGTTATTTTAAAAAAAGCAGCTACTGGAGCTAAAATTGCCCGCAACAACCAAAGCAGAGAAAAATGAAATATCCCTGAATTAGCTGCTTATTTTAACTCCGTAATGCCTCCCCAGGGTAGCTGAGCTGACAGGTTATGAGCCCCAGGACCTCATCGAGAAAACGCTGTACCATCATGTCCACAGCTGTGACATATTCCACCTCCGCTGCGCACACCACCTTTGTGAGTTACAAGTGTGTTCATTTATGCTTTTACAAAAGGCTGCTTGACCTTCTCTTCTTATGCAGCAACTGCCCAGGCAACCTGCTGCAGCCACCATGTGCAGACAATCACACTTTTCACACGCACACAGAAAACATGCATCTTGTTAAATATGTTAATCTCTGCTGTCTGTGTGTTTCTTTTATCTCCTGCAGTGCTGGTAAAAGGCCAAGTCACAACTAAGTACTATAGGTTCCTTGCCAAACACGGCGGTTGGGTCTGGGTCCAAAGTTATGCCACAATTGTCCACAATAGCCGATCCTCAAGACCTCACTGTATCGTCAGTGTCAACTATGTCCTCACGTAAGTGTCCAGCAAGATTCATATCCTAAAATCAAAGGGAAACCTTTGTTGTGAGAGATACTTTTAAGGAAATAATTCATTTCTAAATAAAAGTACTCTTTTAAATTTTAAATTCATGCTGATGGCTGTAATTATAGCCACACAGTCATTGTAACACAAGGTTATGGCACTACTTTTGTCTAAATAAGAATGCACTTTTAATAGAGCTGGTACTCGGGGAATAACACTGAAAATTTTATTAGTATAATCATATCATACACTCTTATGATCTGTACTTGAAGCTCACTCTGTGATGTGATGGGGTCTTGTTCTCCTGGAGAAATCCTTCTCTTTATCCCTCTGTAGTCTCTCTGTACAAATCCACCAAATACAGAGGCTGCAGGACTCAGGCAGCTGTGTGTTATGAGAGCACAAAGCACACTAAGGCCCTTTGAGACAGCAAGACAAACATCAGGGTTCAACCCCATCAAAAACCTCAACTGTCACCATCGATCGGCAGTCTAAGGAAAGCAAAATCGATCAAACGGTGAACTAGGAATCAATAGCTATCTCATAGCTGTAACACATGTAGGATTTTCCTTGTTTGGTTGATCCACATGTCACTTTTCTCTGTGTGTGTAAGTGCATGTGATGGAGAGTTTGTACAAGTCAAGTTGTACATGCATGTATGCATATGGCTGCACTCCACCTATTGATTTCTTCAATGCAGTAAGGTGAAAACAAAGTAACTACATTAAAATGACAGTGAATTTCCAAGTGCATAATCAACTCCAGCACAGAAGACTCGGAGAGTTCAAGAGGCAAAAATAAAAAAACAAAAAAATATTTACAAAAAAAAAAAAAAAAAAAAAAAATAGAAATTATGTATTTAGTGGGAAAGGATTGTTTGAGTACAGGAAG
>VOQJ01047785.1:29557-49914 GCA_015052665.1 Apistogramma diplotaenia | reverse complement strand
CCTCCGGGCTTATTTAGTTTGAACTGCCCACAACCCCCCCCCCCACCGGTAAAGTTTAGTACAACTTTTATTTTTGTGATAACACGACAGTGTCGGAGCTCCAAGCCTCTCCTTTGTCTCTAAAATCATATTGAACGGAGCTCCGTTTTACTACAGTATATCCTTTTTCTGTATTTTTTGTCTGTGTCTATTTTTAAAAATGTTCTTTCACTAATAGATAATGTCACTCCACGCGTGGGTGGAATAATACAACAGTTTCCAAGGAAACAAATTTAATCCGTTGTGTTTTACTGTATGTCAAACATGGATCAGCAGAGTAGAAAGGAGTCAGTGTGAGCATCATCCTTGACTGGGAAATGTAGTACAGAGAATGGAAGTGACTTAAAGGTGCTGTCATTTCTCAGATGTGTTTCCTTTAGTGATCCAGAAGTTGTTATTATTATCCATTCAAGATCAAGGATTAAAAAAATGATTCATTTCATCATGGATGGAATATTTTTCCAGGCCAACCTGGAAGTTGGTTCTTTGGGTATGAAGCCAATGAGATATTTTTATAGGGTTTTTAATTATTGCAGAAAATAGGATCTGAAGGATTAAGAATCTACATTTCACTTCAGCGAGATTATTAGAAATCAAAACTCATCGGACAAGGCAGCATTTTTCCAGTCTCCACTTGCCCGGTGACTCGGGAATTGTAGCCTCAGTTTCCTGTTCTCAGCTGGCACTCAGTGTGGTCTTCTGCAGTCTACAGCCTAAGGTTGGATGTTGTCCATTCAGGAATGCTCTTCTGCATACCTTGGCTCTAAAAGGTAGTTATTTGAGTTACTGTTGCCTTCCTATCAGCTTGGAGTGGTCTAGCCACTCTCCTTTGACATCTGCCATCAACAAGACATTTTCACCCAGGGAGCTGCTGCTGATATTTTATCTTTTTTGAACCATTCTCTGTAAAACCTGATCCACAAGGAAAAATCTCCGTGGATCAGCAGTTTCTGAAATACTCCAACAACCAGTCACTTAAATCTTTTGTCCACATTTTTGGTTGCTCTGTTTGGACTTCAGCAGGTCTTGACCTCGGAGACCTTGACATGCCTAAATGCATTGAGCTAATTAGGCATATTAGATTTTTTTCCATTAAAGAGCAGCTGAACAGGTGTACCTAACAAAGCTTTGTGAAGGTTCTTCGTGTAGGGTTTTCTTTTTAATCTGTGCCTTTTAAAGCATTTCTCTGCACAGATGTCAAGCGTAAGAACCTTCCTGAAAATGAATATTTTAAAATAGCTCACACAGAGTACATGGCCTTAAATTCAAATAATTCAAGCATGTATCTCGCATACAATCATTTGCCAAGTTGAAGAACGTGACTCCAACAATGACTGACATTCAGTGGAGGGAAAAATCAGTTTTATCTTCTGCACCATGCAGAAGACAAACAGTTGGAGCACACCAGACTGGAGATCACATGCTTTACTATGGTAACCATGTTCGGAGTAGGATGTTCGTTTCCAAGGTGATGTGTGTTGCCACAGTGCACATATAGGTAGAGAAGATGCTCCACTTCAAGGCAGCCTTGATTTTAAAAAGGTGATCGATCATGTCCTGTCACTGGAAAACGAATGCTTGTCTCATCTGATTGTGTTTTTTCTTTCTTTTTGTCTCTAAAAATTCTCCTAATCAAAAAATCTGCTATTCAAGTGTTTCGGATTGAAAAATGCATCTTTAATCTGCAGAACAATCGTGCGATGGGAGCTCACTCGGGGGAAAAACAGAGGATGATTTCATTCTGTTCACCAGTCGGTTAAATATAGCAAAAGATATTGTGTGTATGAAAACAGCATCCAGTGGAATATAGATCATCCCTAGAGCATGAAAATTCATGAAGTTTGTATTTATTTATTTATTTATTATCCCTTCAATCTCTTTCTAGTTTTAATCTCCATCATAGTCATAATGGTGCATTGTAAAGTATTATAATCCAGAGATGCTGAAGATTACATGCGTGCAGAATTCTTATTAATTCTTAAAAATGAGTTGGCCTGAAAGCCTGCTTTTATGTATTCAGTGCTTATGGTGGCACATCTTCTGCTAATGAATCATTGATGCTGGCCCTGCTCACATGCTATAGGTTCAAAGTCATTTCAGATAGCCTCCTTCTCTTTAACCTTCTCACTACTGAGGTCTTACAGATTACACAATGCAAAAGCTTGTAATATGTCTGGGCTGCTTATGGCATTCTGAGATTCCAGTTTTAATTAAGGGCTTTTGTCTGGGAAAGCCTACACCAGTGTTAATGAAAAGGACAAGCAGGGGGAGAACTAAGAGGGGATATAAATAGCAGCTTTTGTAGGCTAGGATTCCCTGTCGGGTTGGAGCCAAACTCATAGCAGATCATGCCAACTGATTAGCATAGACATGCTCCTGTGGCTGTGGGTGCAGATGTGCCTCGGTGGTGACGGTGTATGCAGAAGAATACGCCTCTTCCGCTGAACACAAATACAGATACAAATAATGCAAATGGGAGCCTAGTATGTTTTATTTTTACTCAATTAAAAATATTTGAAAGAGAAAATAACATGGTAAGGGTGTGTGTGCGTGTGTGTGTGTGTGTGTGTGTGTGTGTGTGTGCGCGTGTGTGTGTGTGTGTGTGTAACCCTAAAGAAATGAATTTCTAGTTAAAACATATCACTGAAAAAGCCTTATAGAATAAGCAGATGATTAAAGCTGTGGTAGATAAGTTTTTGACATTAATGGGCAAAAACAGAAGCATATGGTCGTTCAAATGGTTTGAAGGTGATTTGAAGGAGAATAGATGCCTGAACCTCTTCTGGGATCTTGTTTTCAGGCTATGTCAATCTTTTTTTTTATTTTGGGGCAATGTAGACTCAAAATGATATAATAATTATAGTGTATATAGGGAAAAAAATACAGAAGTTTTTATCGATGCTTGCAGGTAGCAGTATTTTTATCCTTCTCTCCCAAGGAACAGTTGTCACTGATAACACAGATTTAAAGTGAAGTGTGAATCTACTGAAACAAGGTGCCAGCAGCAGCAGCAGTAATACAGTACAATAGCAGTGACTCATCAGTATATCCAGAGACACATCATAAGTCAAATGTAAGCATGAAAACAGCGTAGATAGTGTTTTCTCTGGAATTCTTAAACACTTTGGTCCAACAGTAAGTAAAGTAACTTAACCTCGTAACTCTTTTTATGCAAAATAATAAAGAGCTACAGAAACTAAAAAATAAAATTCTACCTGGGATGCTCAACCAGCTGCATAACAGGGCTTTTCCTCTGTTACCACATCAGTAATTCCCATCTACCATTTGCTGTTCCTATCACATAGAGTGTAATTAGCATGTATAGCTAGCGAATGCTCCGGTGACCCGTGTTGCATTTGGGTGGCTGTAGTTCAGGAGGTAGAGCAGGTCACCCACCAATCGGAAGGTTGGCGGTTCGATTCCTGGCTGTTCCGGGCTGCATGCCAAAGTATCCTTGGGCAAGATACTGAACCCCAAGATGCTGAATGTTAGATAATAAGCACTTATCAAGCACTTAGTTAAACATGGAAGTGCGTGAATGAATGAGGTGTGAATGAGTGGATGTAAACATGTTGTATATGCGCTTTGAGTGCTCAGAAGAGTAGAAAAGCGCTATATAAGAACTAGTCCATTTACCATTTGGGTTACTCGCTGCTAGAATCTCTTCCGTCTTAGCCTTGTTATACTAAGGAGTGTGTGTTTGCCTCGAGTGGTGAAGCAAGCTCCACTTTTATTGGGAACAGTTTTCTTGCATAGTTTGCAAAGTACTGTGCTTTGTTGGAGGTTTTTGAAGTAGGTAGGTCCCTTTTTAGCTACTAATTTGTCATCAGAGGCTGACACAGGGGCTCTCGCTCTCAGACGTGCCTGGGCTTGTCTCGTTGTTGCGCGCACATCGGAACCTAAAGGTCTAGCATTGTTATAACAAAAATATTGTGATATGGCACTCTTGCATCACATAAACATTTATACTGATATAATTGTGGGTGATAGTATTTATTTAAAATAAAAGTCCTCAAAATATTCTCCTCCTCTCTTATCAGTTGTTGATTTAGTGATGTTCTTTTCTCACATTTGAAAGTAAATTGCCTGTATATTTGGTCCTTAACTGGTTTGTCAGAAAAAATGTGAAAATTATAACTTTAATTTTCATATGTGTTTAATATCCTAAAAAAAATCTATTTGTTATGATAAATGAGCAATTTAACTTTTAACTGGGAAAGTAAATCCTCACATGTGGCTGATGGGAAGCTCCAAGTGAGGAAGTTAAAAGCACTTTGAAATTCAGAGATTTATGTTCTATAACAGTGTAATAAACCTCAGTGGCAGATTAAGAGCCCTGCAGCTGAGCTGTTGGTACAGTATTTATGTTGTGGCTGCTTTCCAGCCGTGCACCTTGCAGCAGCCCAGTTTTCTGCGAGCAGGAGTGAAATTATCCCGGATGAACGATGTTTATTCAGACTGACAGAAATACAGGTTTGCAGCTGCAAAGTTTTCCTTCTTTAACTCAAAGAGAAATAATGTTGCTCAAGGTCGGTCCCTTCTGATGCCGAGTCGCTAACTGTTTCTTCTCTCCTGTCTGACTAACAGTGGCTTTTTGTATATGTTGGTATTTCTGACATCAAGCTGTTGTGTTGTATTTCTTCTGTTTATAAATCTCATGGTTATTTTTACAGGAAATAAAACCAGACAGAAACTGCACCTGTGAGACTGGTGCGAACGTGCAGCGTCGTTTCCCCCGTGACAGCAAATTTTCGGAAACCATCTGCTTAAATTGTAGTGATATTGTGTTTATGTTCTATTTTTGCACACGCTAGATGTAGAACAAAAGTGCATGTGCCAAATAATAAGAAAAAGATTAAGCTTAATATGCATTTCAAAATATCCTTTTCAGCCACTGACTCTTAGCTTTTAGAAGAGATGCTTCTACAATGAGAGCGTCTGAATGTGTATATTAAATCTGTGGGACAGATGGTCCCAAACATCAGCAAGGAAACCTGAAAGACAAAATTAGGTTTGCATTATTATGTCAAAAATGTATTTTCCTCAATATCAAGATCATATTTTTTTTATCACAATAACTCAATCTCTGAATTTTCTTTCACTTATTTAAAATTTTAAGCTGCCATAAAAACACAAAAGCTTTGAATCAGTAGAGCTCAAATAACGTCATATCGATGGAGCTGTGTGCAGTTACTTCAGAGGCTCACAGTGTGTGGAACACTACCCACTGTGATATACATCCCAACAGCACACGAGAGAGCTTGTTGCATATGTGTTAAGTACGTATTGCCGGCACGCCGAGGAAGCGCTGGCAGGCCCAGTCGCTGTAGGGTTTTGAGGGAGAGTTGGCAGCCCTCGAGTGCCAGAGATTTCTGACACAAATCTGACAACACCAGTGGCCCATGAGAATTCAGACACATATCTGGCAACACTTCATCCCAGCAGGGTTCGCTCCACATGGCGCATCTTGATCTGGCAGTGCCGGAGCCTCCCAAGAACTGCGGGGAGCGGACGGGTGCAAAGGACGGAGCTGGCAGCCACGCAGGACTGGCCAGTTTCTGCCATCATGTTTGTTTGGCCTTTTGGAATTGAACGTAACATTGTGTAGTAGTTTAACGATTAGTCATGTACTACTACATAAATCAGCTGAATTGTATATTACCAGTGAACAGACAAACAAAAACTATGTGCATACTCGAATGCATCGGGATGCAGCAGGTTAGGCAGGATGTAGCCATGTACAAAAAGAGCCCTGCTTCTCGCAAGCAAAGCTGGGTGTAATAATCCAGGTTTTTAGTACTGCGAAGCTGCCCCTGCAAATGTTTCATGACAAAATTAAAGCTTGTTTGTTCATTTAAAATATAGACAGTGTGCACTGTGTAAGGTGTGTAAGTACTCTTGCAAATGGATGGCTCATTAGATAATGATTAGAAATAACTGTGTGAGCAGTAATCTAATGAGTGCCAAAGAAAGCCAGATGTATAAAGCACCCAAGTGCAGGACCGGATCGAAAAGGCAGTTCTTAGAACAATGGAGCAGTGGAACAATTGGAAAGCTTTGTAGAATTATGCAGCACACACGCAGATTGCTGACTCGCAGTTTCCTTTGTACAAGTGTTTCGCAGTGTGATGGGAGCAAGTCTTTAAGTAAAAGTTCATACAGTAGGTTTAATACAGTTAGATTTGATGCAGACAAGGCCTGATATTTTTGAACCCCAGAGTCTTAAGTGTCAGCATGTAGGTAGAGCACCCCCCCCACACACACACACACACACACTGAATTTCCGAGGCATGTTTTGCTGCCGTGCTTTTCCTCGACAGTGCTTTCTGCAGCAGATCAGCCTTTCTTTACCCTTGACGTGACCCTGTTTCTACATTAAGATGCCACCAGGGAGCCTGTGCTCTTGTTTGTGTTCTCCGAGAATGCTGTAATGCTTCTTGCTTTCATATTCTGGCCATATATTGCACTGCATATTGCATTGCCCTGCATATTGTATGTCGTATATGCCTTAGGCATCACCCCGCTGCACTGGCATAGAAGTCTTTTTATTTTGTATGTGTGTGTCTTTGAAATTGCGCATACATACTGCAAAGATCGCACTGTTTAGCAGAACTTAACTCTCAGTAATTCTGCTCTGTCATGCATGTTGTCAAGTGCATAAAAAATCACTGCACATTATACAACAAGAAGCATATTTGCTGCATCAAAGTATTCGGTAAGTATATCCTTTGCCCTTATTTGTCGCTGCACTCTGAACTCGTGGCTCAGAGCTGCACCTCTGCGATGCTCTGTGAGCTGAACCAAAGCCGAGAGCGAGTCCACTCTGTTGGCATGTCGGCTGTATGAGAACAGACAGGAAGAGTGTGACTGCTGTGAAGTAATCCTCTCTTCTGCACCAATACCGCTTTGTCCGAGTCTGGCCAGTGCTGCGGCAAACAAACAATGACTCGTGGGTGTTCTTTGTCAGTGCAGAAACTGGAACATATTTGGATGAGTTCTCAGTTTCATTTGAATATTTTTTCTTTTTCTTTCCAGTTGCAGGGGATTTGTAGCCAAAGTTGAGACTTTCTGATATCCCAACTGTCTTTGTCAAAGTCTCTTTGAAATTCATATGAAAACTTGATTAAACTTGCTTCGTTTTCATGTAACAGTAGAGCAGTAAGCTTGAAGGCCTGACTGTGGTAGTTAAAATGCAGTCTACCCATTCTCTCTTCTGGTTTTCTGAAAACGGACATCTCAAGTGAGATACTACATATTTGTATGGTAGTGAATGAAATCTACTGTTGGAGACCATGAACTCTTGGTAGAAGATCTAAGGAAAGTGTTCAGTGAAGTCATAAATCCTGTGTCTGTACAGTTGGTCTTTTTTTCACCTCCTGGTGGCCATCAGGAAGAATTTATTTACCTGTCAGACCTGGCAGGTATGTACATCATTTATATACAGATTATAGTACTACTGCAGTAAGTAAATTCAATTGTAAATGTAAAATTCATGAAGTGCCCATTTACACTTTATTGCCTGGTTAATTTGATTTCACAGTCTACTTTTAGGACTTTGTTCAAGCGTGAGGATGCTTCATTTGTCAAACACTAAAAGCACTGAAGCTGCGACGAAATGAGACTAACTTATCATCATCCTCAGAAAATCGAAGAGAAGATTTTAGAAAATGAAATGAAGATTGTTGAGTGAAGAGATACAAACAATGAACCTGTACATACCTGTCAAGCGAAGGAGCTGTTGTGGTTTGGTGCTCGCGAGCTTCGTGTTGTGGTGTGAAGGATGCGACTTGTAATGTGGGACTGGGACCGAAACCAACATCTGGCCGCTGAGCCCCCGAGGAGCTCAGGGACATTAGCCTCCCAAGGACAGTCTGTTCGGTCTCTGCACCCACTGTGTCAGCGTGGGTATGTGTGTGTGTGTGTGTGTGTGCCCCTTTCCTCTCAATCATCTCACTAGCTCTCACAATCAGTGCAGACCAGGCAAAGGAAAGTTGTCTCATCACTGCAACTCATTTCAAATTCAGAGCATAAAGTACTTTATTATTGCCCATTATCACGACCCCTGCTGGAACCAGTGGCAGTCATTTTAGAGCTCTGACGAAAAATGTGTTCATACTGTTGAGACGTTGCTCAGATGGTAATACATGCAGTCGGCGCGGAACGGCCGTCGCGTGTTCATGGTCTGGGTGTTTTTGCTGTATGCTACCTTGGTCCATCCACAATTCCTTATTTCAGCACCTCTGCTTGCCTGCCTGCCAGTAAACAGCACTATCATCCCTTTCTGCTTCAGTCTGTGTTAATTCCACTCTGCTAGATGCTCTCTCCCTGCTGCTGCTGCAGCATTGAAGAAAAAGGGCGCTGACCACTTAGCTTGGTCTGTTCTGTAAACGCACCGAATCACCCACAAGTGTGAACTTTAAATGTCCCAAACAACTGTTTGTTTCTACACAAAGGGAAAGAATAGTCTGGATCAGTGTGCGCTCCGGTGAATGCCGTTTCCTGAATGCAAGCTGACTCTCTAGGTGGTCTCCGTCGTGCTACAGACCTTTTACAAAATGCCAGAGATTCACAGCACCAGACCTTCAACATTAATTCATTTTGAACATCACCAGAGGCCATTTGACTTTCAGCGTGTACCTGCAGAGAGACGGAGTGAAGCGGGAAGGAAATGCGGTCGTTTGTATGTGTGTGAGAAGATGTCTCGTTTTCTCGTCTTCACTACAGTTCAAGTAGTTGTCTCAGGGAAAAAGTCATTTGACATACATTTATGCATTTTTACTTCTGTCTGCAGTGTTTTATAATGTGTATCAGCATGACAAAACCACTACCCTGAGTGGTTTGACCTTTGAAAGCCGGCGCTACTGCTACACAACAGCATGGATGATACATGAGTATTTGGGGGATTATATGAATGGCTATTTCTGCATCGATATTTGAACCAACCTCAGTCGGACCCTGCCTCATTGAGAGCCCACGGGGGCACCTTGGATATCATCATGCCACACGTCCATCACTGATTTTCATTCCCGTCCATGTAATTTATGTAGGAACCCTGTGATCTGTGTCCCAGTTAAATGTTCATAAGATGGTGCACGAGCGAGGGCTGGAGGAGAGCGATAACACGGCCTGCACCAACACAGCTCAGATGATTGGAGAAGACAAGAGTGGGAAAAAAGATAAAAATTGATATCAGATGGTTTTACTGATGACCTTAAAGCCAACAGGCCTCTGTGCAGCTGCCCATTATATCCACATTGGCTTTGCCCACTATGCTTTTATTATCTTTGTACTATTGGTTCATTTCTATTCAAGCTTGGTTATCAGTAACATTCACTTAGTAAATATAGATAAGGTTGTTAAAGTTTACTTTGCGACACGGAGCTTTAGCTTCTCTCTCAGGAACTTCCCATCCATGCTGACTCATAAGCAGAGTCAAATGCACCAAAGCTTTTCTGTATGGCTTCTAGATGGATGACCTTACCCATCTGCACATTATCATATCATTTGATCAAATGTATTGATTTATATGTGTGGACATTACAGCCCTATTATATTTTTTTCACTGTCCAGTCAGTTATAAATCGCCATCCTGTGGTCAGGATGCTCAACCAGTAATTGCTTGCTCGTGCTGCTTGATATTTGAAAGCCATTTAGTTTTAATGAGGTATATATGAGTAAACGGACCCAAAGAGTAACACTTACATTTTTTTATAGTTCACCATAAAGTTGCATTACAGATTATAATCACCTTCCCTCTTTGGTCTCCTCAGATAGTTGTAAATGTTAATGGATACGTCTTAACTTACATACATAAGTAGTAAATCCCAGTTGAGAGCTGTACTGAAGCAGTTCAAACTTTTTTTTCTCAGTCCAGCACTTCATTTTATTAAAACAATCCACAGAACAAGAGAGTACCAATCAGTAATATGAGGGACTGCCTGTATAAATAAAGGCTAAATCAAAAATAAAAATTAATGAGGTGTACTGCAGTTGCTGGCTTCTTATCTCAGGGATTCACTTCTCTCCAAATGCAACATTGATTGCAGAGCTTCTTCAAGACAGCGTTTGATTCTGTTGGAAACAGCTTCACAGTCTTAAAGCTCCTGTCACGTGGTTTTGGATTTTCTTTATCTGACCAATTTTGTTTGTATCAGTGTGCTCCATTAGACGGTGTGCTCCTTTGATGCACGGACGGTGTTTTGTTGCCATGGATGTTATCTACATGGACAGGGATTGAATCATCAGTGCTCCAAAAGCCCACCCTCTCCGCCTACTGTAATCTTTGCAAATCCCACCACTTGTCTGATGAATTTTTCAAATGTGGCATCTCGCCCACACCGAACCGCTCTGTTGCTCAGTTGGTATCCGGCGAACTAAAATTGCCATGCTTATCTGGCAACTGGACTTTGATTTACTACACTGAATCTCATGTTCCGTGGCATTCATCTCAGTATTTTCCATTCTCCTGTCATATAATTTCACTAGCGGTGTGATTCCATTCGAATGGTTTTATCTCATTTTGGGCATCTAGCTCTGAGGTACATGGCTTTTTTTCGGTGGATCAGCAGTTGATCTTTTAGCTCTTCCATCGATCTAAAACAGCAAACAGCTTCTGTTTTCACCTTTTTAGATGTTACTACTTGTTGGATTTGGCTCTTTTTAAATCAGCCATGAATGTCCCCAAAACCTTCAAAAGTGTGAATGTTGGTAAGCAGAGCACATTCACTGAAGATACAGCTTAGTACGTCTGAGTCTCAATGAATCGATGGAGGAGTTGTTGTGTTTTACTTCTGTTAAATTCAGTTGAGTTGGAGCTGAGAATTTTATTATTGACTCATTGTTCCTGGGCTGTTATTTCTGCTGTAATTAACCCTTTTGCTTAGGCTTAAGTAAAAATAACAACTTTAGCTTAAGTTTTCAGCTCTCACTCTGGCCTGGTAAATAATATAATAATATATATAAGTGGCTCTTATCTCTGGAGTGTTGTTCATTTTTGCACCTGTTCATGTAAAATTGGTGAATATTCGTGACTACTTTATGTAGTATTAGAGGTTTTTTCATTTTTAAAAATTTGATAAAAATTTGCACAGGTTATGAACAATTAATTAAAAACAAATACGCATGCTATTCACTAATAAAAAAGAGTTAGGTACAGCCCTAATGAAAAATATTATCCTTTTTTTTCAGATATTTATCAAACTAGGACAAATGAGTACATGCACATGCTATTGGTTGGCCTGTTGCTGTTGGCAGATACATTTGATCACACTGAGAAAAGTAAAAATTATTTTAGTCCATTGCTGGGTGGTTGCTGGGCATGCATAATTTAGCGTTTGTGGATATAAGTGAGATGTTATTGTCATGAAGTTAAAAGAACAGGATGCTTTCATAAGGTGTTTTGCATGCATAAAGGCCAAAGAAATTCATTTAAAAAAGTCATTTTAGCCCATTGCTAGGGAGTTGCTTGGCAACATAATGGTGCCATAGTGTAACATGCATAATTCAGCTTTTGTGTTTTATGAAAATTAAACAATAGTGTGCTTTTATAAGGTGTTATTGGTGTATAAATCATAATAAAACAAGTAATTTTAGACAGCTGTTATGTGTTTGCTATGTAACATGATAACTTAATATCTGATATGATAACAACCTGTACCCCTGCGCCAAGTTTGCTGCTCAGCTCCTGATCTAAGAGGAGTTTTGTGGGCAGAGAAACAGCTAGAAATGCTGCATAGTAAGATTCAGCCTTTTTATCCTTTTTGTGAAAGCTAACTGTTGTCTTTGCATCAGTTTTATGTCAAAAATGTAATTACATGTAAATGTTATACCGTTAAAAAGCTAGGTTTTGCTTTTGCTAAGATGCATAGAAATCTACTAAATCTAGTCACAAACTCACTACATTGGCAACAGTGAGGTTAACCCCCTATGAGCATGTACTTGGTGACAGTGGGAAGGAAAAACTCCCTTTTAACAGGAAGAAACCTCTGGCCAAACTACAGTAGGTTCAGGGAGGGGCAGTCATCTGCCGTGACTGGTTGGGGTTCAGGGGAGGGAGACAGGTCACAGAGACGAATAATAACTAATGATTAAATTCAGAGTGGTGTATAAGCACATAGGGAGTGAAAAGAGGTGAGTAAAGAAGAAGCACTTATGGGACGTCCCCCAGCAGCAAATGCACCAGCTGAGAGGGTGTTTATTTCATGTTTTAAAAAAGCAAAAACAAATATCCAAAACCCGAAACTGGAAATGAAATACCTACCCAGCAGACCAAATATGATAGTGACTCCATAGCTCAAGGTTACCAATTTTGACTTGGCACCCTGTAGTTGTCATAAACAGTCAATTTATTGTAAAAATAATCAAGAAAAGCCTGAGTGACGTGAGGAAGAATCAGTGAAAATGTGCCCTTTATCATTGTTGCACTTATCCTCATTCATGTACTGCTCACATGAGCACTTTTGAACAGCCAAATGCACTCAAATAAGCGAAGAAAAACAACAACCCAAAAACGATCAAGTCAGGACTCTAAGCATGTTTGTAGGTGCTTTAAAGGAAAAAAAACTTTCGACTCAGAGTGGTGTTTGACAGTGAAATAATAGATATTAGTTGCAGCCCCCCACAGGCTCTTATTCTGCATCTAAGCTAAAGTAAGATGACACGGGGTTACCAGCCACGTGACTCACCTGCTGCTTAACGAGCGGAGAACACGGATGAGTCGGCCTGCTGCTGCTGCTGTGTTTGCCTGACAAACCAAACAGCTTCCTGAGCGTTCTTCACTCCGTGCGTAATACATGATAGATGCTCTGACATTTCGGGCCACGCTTGTTTGGGTGTTTCATAGCCGTGTGCAGTTTTGTTGCGGCCCGGATGCCCGATGTTATTGGCTGCAAATGAGAAGACTAGCTAGAACATTACATGTGGGAATCAAGAGAGCAGGCATTCTCGTCGGGTAATAAAATGCGCTTCCCCTCCTTGACCTTTTTAATATGGGCGCAGCATCACCATGCGTCGCAGTGGCATCAATTTATCACTGTACCGTACACTGGGGCCGAATGTGTCAAGTCCAGCGCGTACATATTGGAGATGAGATGTCTCTTGGATGCTTTCTTTCATAGCCTCTTCCATATGAAAGCCAAATAAACTGTCTTGTCGTTTGGCTCATTGCTCCTTTACCTTGACATTCCTTCTGCAGACAGAAATTCCCACACACATAAACACACAGTGTGCACTCACGGAAGTTTTGGTTCTCTTGTGTGTAAGAGGAGCTTACATCTTTTTTTATGGAGCACCTGATTCCTTTTGATAGTATATCTGACTGTAATAGTTATTCCTATTGATTTAATGTCTTTGAGACCAGAAGATAGAGATCATACTGTATGTCCAGTGCTTATTAAACTGTCTTCTCGAACATAATGACGATTCAGGCAGGCAGCAGTGTGCAGAAGGTAACTGGCTGGAAATGGAAGCAAACTCGCTGCCCTCTTGTTGAGTCCGATCTCAGCCACAAAGGCCTAGAAACCATTCAGTGACGTGACTCCCCAACTGGTTAGAGAGTCATTAGCTAATGACCTTACCCTGGATAATGCTTTGACTCTAATAATTGCTGTGATTTACAAAATTAACACAATATTTTATTCAGTGTAACCTAAGGCTATTAATTGTGCTCATAGACAAATCAGGAATTTTTTTTCCTGAGATCACAGAGCAGGGGGAGCAGTGGGTCATTTTCCCACAGACGTCTGTACAGCTGGAAATCCTTTTGCAACCAGAGGTTTTGCTGCATTAAGGGGATAATTTCTTAAGCAGTAGTAGATTTGTTTCTTACCAAAATATTCTTTGACTTCAACTTTTTATCCGATAACTAGATTTTTTATTTTCTAATTCAGTTGCAATAATGTTTTTCTATTTCATCTTTATCAAAAGGCTTTTCAAAGTACTTTGAGAGACAAACAAAAGCGTGAAGCAAATTTAAACAAAATCCATAAGGCTGTATAAATAATAAATGCTCCAAATAAACAGTAAAAAGTCAGTAAAATGTAACATCACGTAAACTCAGTTCTGCAAAGACGTAATATACTGATTCTGTGGGGTTTATCTTCTCGGGCAGGTTATTCCACAGTCGAGGGGCCCTAAAGCTACAAGCCTTTTAGATTTAAATGAAATAAACTTTAAGTAAAATGACTTTATTAAAGTCCATGAATTAAAATATGGAGCTGGAAATGAGCACAATATGCTACTTGTAAAAATGTGATTAGCAGTACATGCGTAAACACAGTGTTATGTGTAAGAATGGTTGGTGTGAAAAACATCTGCTATGTTGAATTTGTAGTGAGACGTATCCACGGATTTCCCTGTGAAGGAGCACATTTTTAGTCACACTCGGCTCACGTTCTCGTGGATTTTGGAGGTTAGAGGTTGAAAGCCAGTGCTGTGATGAAAGGCTGTGGGACTGTGACAGGTCCTCGGACTGAAGTTCAAAGGGATCAAAATTAGTTATTAGGCACTTGAAGGGCAGTAAATTGCCAGGCTGTATTTTCTACTCTTGGATTTATGATTTGGCCTCAAGGGGCCTTTACAGCACAGAGACAACCTCTGTTACCTTGCCAACTAAAGGTTATTGTAAATCACACCTCTCCTACCTTAAACGCCATCACACTTTCTCTTGCTCTCTTTTAAACACACACACACACACACACACACCTATTTACGCATACACCTCCGCTGACCTGTCATTTCCCTTTTTTCAGTCTGATGTTTATGTTGGCTGCTCTCCCCCTGAAGTAATCCTCTCCTACCTACAAGTAGTTGTTATTTTGTTTAAATTTCATACAGTTTTTCCACATTTCCATGAGAAGAATGAATTCAGCGGTAAGTCCAGCTTTGCCCGCAGAACATCACGGCAGAGCTGCCTGTTTACCGACTTCGCTCTTTTGTCTCCTTTTAACTCGTTTTATTAAGCCATTTGTCAAAATGTGAAAAATAATCACAGGCAATTACAGTAAATAAAATCAGTGCATTAAAAGAGAATTCAGTAGTCCATCCATTCATGGCAGGCATGTTTCAAGTTGATGGTTAATGGTGATTGATGAATTTCTGCTTGCTTCATTATGCATAGATTATCTTCCTCGGGGAAGTGTCATTACAGTTCATGTGGATTTTGTGTGAAGAGATGTAAAATTTGAATGCCACAACCAAGTGTAGGGAAAATATTAAAATAGCATGATTTTTTTTTCTACAGCAGTCCTGGTCCTTGGTCTTTGGTCTGAGCCACTGTTTGAAGCTGAGATGGTTTCAGAACCTGGGAATGAAAGAATGAAACACTGGAATATTAATGCCTTTGAGATTCTCGGACACAGTCGGCTCTGGAAGTACTAGACAGTATGACAGCACTGGCTCAGTGGTGGGCAGAGTCTGTGGGTGTCCTTGGTGCTGCGCAGATTAAAGGCAGCTACAGCATTGCTTAAAGAGGACCCATTGATAAAAGCACGCTGGATGCTGATGCAACACTCATCTACCTCGGGCTCACCTGCATGTCGCGATGAAGAAGACGCTGTGTTCTCTCAGCGTGGATAACCTTTTTGAATATTTAAAGCTGAGGAAATGAACCAGCTGGCTGAGCTGTCATTCATACAGTGGCTCCTGTGTGTCCACCCTACGGTCTCTGTGACCAGCCCCTCTTTATCAGCGACATGTAAGCCAAGAATGACTGACTTTTGTCTTTGCTTATTTCAGGTTGCCTTTACTGTACCTAACTTATCGGATTTTTTTTTTTCTATAAATATTAGTAGCTGTGCACAAAACACAAACAACGAGAAGCAGGGATCCTACATGTGGGCATGCTCCTGGGTCAAATACACTGCACACCAACAGGACTGTAGCTCTAATTAGCATTTCATCAGCAGCCATTAATCGCGACATGTGGTCACGGTGGCCTGTTGCATGCCAGACCGCAGCCACACAAATGCTGGAAGCCACATTCGCACCAATCATAGTCTGAATACAATGTAACAGAAATAAACATTAGGACTGATGACTCATGCAGGGAAGCCTGAGAGTTGTCAGACCTGACCAAATGAATTATTTGAACTTAAGAACACTCCTGTCTTTGTTTTGTGTCACATGTAAATATACCTCTCTGTTATTAAATTCCTACAGCTCAGTTGATATTTGAGAATGCACAAATATGACAAACGTGTTTCTTTAAGTGCTTGTTGCTTATTATGTGGTACTTTACTTTCCCAGAGCTTTTTTCACTCGCTCAGTGAGAGTCACGATGCATTCACTAAAGAGTTCCCTTTGTAGCCGGGAAAGCCTCTTTCCATGAAAATTGCCAGAATTGGTCTTAATGTATTTTATGGTGCAGCGTTTGAAGGTTATTCTCTGAACTCCCTTTTCACTCTTCTTCAGTCTCATTCTAAACTTTGAAGAATTTGGTTTAAGATAACCGTTCTTCTCGGGCGTTTCTGAGGCTCAGCTGCAGGACGTGGCAGTAGCGTCGACGCCTTTCTCCGTGTTTCACCTGGTAAATCAGCACGCCTTCACACCACCACCACTTCTCCTTCTCTCTTGAGACTGCACTATTGCCTGGTTTTGTTTTCAGCCCGGGAGCACGACTCTCCTGCAGAAGCACACCTCGGTTTGGGGGAAAAAAATAAAAATAAATATATAGCTGCAGCTGTAATTTAGGCCGACAGTCGCCCACTCAGGGAGGAAGACTTGTCCGCCATTTCATTTAGAGTTCACCTTCCAGGCAGACTTCCTCACATATTTTGATACTCACACACACCCACACACACTCCATCTGACATATTGCAGTGCTAGGCAGTTTGCCCAGGTAATGAGAGGTAGGAACAGGAGAGAGGTGGTGGGGTAGCGGTTCACCAGGTCATGGGTAAAATCAAGCCTGAGAGACGCTCGGAGCAAACATGTCAGCCCATCCAAGTGGAATTTTGTACTTCCCACCTATTTGGATGGATAATAAAATAAAGTAGTGACACTTCTTAAAAACTGGCCTGTGCTTAAATGACTCTGGATAACATTAGTGAGGTGCTGTAATCTATGTAATATAGGTCATCATTTAGTAATGTAAAGGCTTTTAATGAATTAGGGGTTAATTGATAAATCACATAATAAATCAACAATATGCAACAATATGGCAGTCGCATCAAACTCAACACATTGAAAACCTTATATTTAATTAACAACAAAACTGCATTTAGAACAGATAGCAGATGACAAGTTTTCCATCATTTACAGATCATAGTGGAGTTTGAAAAGGAGCAAAACTCTCATATGCATCTTTTTTTTTAACAGCAGGATTTTACATCAAAACGAATTAAACATCTTGTCCAGTTCAAATCATTCCTTTGTACTTTCCATACAGTTTTCACTCCTTTTAACACTGCATTACCACACCAGGAGTTCTATGCCATTATATTTGAAGAAATTAATAATTTTCCCACTTTCAAAAACCAGCCAATGGACCCAATCAGACCTCCCAGCAGGCCATTTCTAGCCCTCAGGCCACGTGTTTGACACCTCCTCTGTCTCTTAAAGGCCACTGACAGAGTCAGGAAAGCTCTCATTTTTAAGTAAAATTCAGGGTTTTTTGTTTTTTTTTGTTCTCTTGGGGTCTCAAGACAGTATTGACACGTCTCCTGCTGGACAGGTGAGCAGAGCCAATGAGTAAATGTATCGAGTCCACAACTGCAATTGATCTAAACAGTTTAGAGAGTTTTTTTGTTTGTTGGAGGCGGCTGTAAAGGGTTGTGACCCATAGGAAAACTATTCTTAATTGTAAA
The DNA here is from genome assembly GCA_015052665.1 of Apistogramma diplotaenia. Lineage (NCBI taxonomy): Eukaryota > Metazoa > Chordata > Actinopteri > Cichliformes > Cichlidae > Apistogramma > Apistogramma diplotaenia. The sequence continues at coordinate 32,074 of VOQJ01047785.1, read as the reverse complement.
GTAATAGTAAAGAACATTTCTGTTGCCTCATCCAAATCTTTGAAACATGTTTGTGGCTGACGTGAATTTATCATCATGAGAGAGGTGATGGAGGTGTGCGACTCCTTTCTGTTCTAAAGTGAAGAGTTGCTCTGTTAATCTGAAAGTATGGCTTGTGCCAGATTGCAGAGGGCCTACGGGGTTCAGTCTGGGAGTTTGTAATCTCAAGGGTTTTCCACCAGGCAGTCGAGGTGGAGGAGATCGATGGGCAGTAATAAAGGGAAGGTGTGGAAGTTTAATGTTGTTACAGTCTATTTTTTCTATCCAAGAATCTGTTTTATGTATCTGGTTTGCTAAATAGTAGTGAACTAAATCTGATACTTTAGGTACTTAATATTGCATGTTGGCTTAGGGAGGCATGGATCCATGAGTTCACTGTTATTAGAAGAATGATTGATTTTGACCAATTTATAGAATAGCTTGTAGGTTCTTGTGGATACACTAATATATCATGAGTGTTAAGATTAAATTTGTGCTCTGATAGAGGGTACTGAATACCTTTTGATGTTGAAATTCTGACGTGTTGCGGTGGTTAGTGGTTTAATGAAAATTGCACAAAGTAAGGGTGAGAGTGGGCATCCTTGTCTGGACCCTCTCCCACAGTTAGTGGTGACTGGACTTTGGTGAGTTATATGGAGTCATTATCCAATGAATGAATGTTTTTTCAAAAACGAATTGATGAAAAACCATGAAAAGGAAGGATCAGTTTTCCTTGTCAGAGGTTTTCTCTGCATCTGGTGACATTCCTATTGCTTCTGTGCTGCAACACTGAGCCCAGCTAATGGGGTTTAGCAGCTTTCTAACATTGTTGGTTCAGTAGAATGTCTTTCTTTGATGAATCCTGTTTGGTCATTATGGATTATTGAGGAGAGTTTCTAACCTGGATGCAGCTGCTTTTGCAATAACTTTAATGTCAGTATTAATTCCAGAAGAGGCCGAAACCTCGATGGAAGAGTAGGATCTTTATCTGGAACTTATTTTTATCTCTGTCACAGTTCTTTTTTCCATAGTTCTTTCATGCAAGAAATTGTGGCATCGACTTTTGAATCAAAAGTTCATAACTTAGTCTGCAGCTCTCATTTATTAGGAAAGGGCTGTTTTTCACAGCTGACAGCATTCGGGAATGTCGGCATTTCTCTTATCTCTTACCCTAAAGGAGTATCCTGGGGTGCCAGTCGTCCGTGTGTTTATACGTGGTTGTTTGTTTGTGTGCTGTACTGTACGTCACCCGAACCCTCGGCCTCTTTCTGACTCGTAAACCTCAGCAGAGGTGAAAGTTCTCTTAACCGATGCACTGAAGATGCTCTGTCACGCAAGCCCCAGCATGTGCAGCTTCTATCCCCACAACTCCTCTGCTCCTCTCTGCCTCCTCACTGAATCACGTTTCCACCACGGTGCGTCCAGCCATTTTTTTTACTCTTTGCTTTTTCTGCCAGCCCATTTTTATGTTATTTATGAGAGCATCACCTAGGGTTAGTGTTTCCTGGGAATAAAAATTCACCAGGTTGTGTTTTTCTTGGGACATAAAGCAAAAAATAAATCACTGAGTGGAAACAAACTTCCATTTGCTGCATTTTCCTGTGAATAATTCACTGTGTCTCAAATGTACTGTAAGGAACTCTGGTTTATGTTACACCTCATATCAGTGTTGATATGAGGTGTGTTATTGATGCTGGTGTATGGGTTACAGATGTCTTCTGTAACTATGCAATATTTAAGTGTACAACAATGCAAACATGGCCTGATAGGTTTCTTGTTATATTATATATTCACTGACCACTTTATTATGTAATGTACTACTACTGTACATGTTAATGCAACTCCTGCATCTTATCACCTAATCACATAGTAGCAACTCTATTTTAAGCCTGTGGACATTGTCAGTGATGGTGGTGTAATGGTGTGTAAGTTACCTGTGTTATGTTCCTCAGTTAATGAACATACTTAATTAGGCTGCCAATTAACCTAAATTAGTTTACCAGTCAATGGGTTGGACACACTCACCCATTCAGTGTTTCCAAACTTTGGCAGACACCTTTTGCCCTTCCTCTTGTCTTTTCACTTTGACTTTTGCCGTAATTATGAAATCATTTTACTGGATTCCTCCAGCTGCAACAGTGTGAAAAATCACTCTCGGTCCTGACAGTTTGGCCTTTGTGAAGAGGTTGTCGTAGAAACATTTCGTCACCCCCGGGGTTATGGCCTTTACTTTCACTCAGCTCTATGAGAAAGGATCGTCCTGAGACGAAGGTTTGAAGATGAGCTGTGGAGAGAGTATTGCGGTCTGTTGTTGAGGAAGTTGAGGCTTACCAGCACTGCTGGAGCACAGGCAGGGGGATTGTAGGTCTCACAAGCATTAAAAGCAAATTGTGCAACTTGCAGGAGGACCCTTTCTTCAGAGGAGGCGACTGTGATTAGCTGCATTCCTGTGGAGGGGAGGGGGGGGGGGGTGGGGGGGGGGGGGGGGGTTTGTGGTCG
>VOQJ01047785.1:1571-27358 GCA_015052665.1 Apistogramma diplotaenia | reverse complement strand
CTGGGCAACAACCTATTTTGTTCCTTTATTTTCCCACCCCACCCCCACCCCCACCCCCGAGTCCACAAGAACCTCAAGATGTTTGTATCAAGAAGTTTTTCTGTGCTCCATAACAGTAACAAAGCATGACACCTTGTTAGTGTAAACATGGATGTAATGATTTGGTCTCAACTTAGCGGGTCATAAAAATAAAGTGCCATTGCGAATGCTCTGGTCTTCAGTATTGCACCTTTCTGCTGCTTCAGGGATTTCACAGCGTTCATCCCTTGAGTCGATGGACTTCAGCTCTTCCACTACTCACCGACCCAGGTTGTTCTAAATGTAGACCTAAAATCTTTCCTCTGATCCCAGATTGTCCTGACTCTCCGGAAGCCTGCCCTCACAATACAAAGTGGGTTTTCTTTAAGGATTTTCTCGGTGTATGGCTTCTTTGTGAAGAGGATTTGTGGCTCTATAAGGTCTATAAGGATTCGATGTGCTGCTTTAGCTACGAGACACAATATTGCTCCGCTCCCTGGAGTCTGTCTGTAACACTGACTTATTGTCCGTGACTCCTGAAGGACAGATGGTGTACAGATTGTGAATTACAATGTGTACTCTGACACAAAGATCAGTTGTACTTAGTTGGCAGCTTTTGAAAATGAACTTCCTTGTTATTATTTGATTCTAGCGAGCATCTAGTGCAATTATTTTGAAAAGTTTAACCTTTCGAGAAGGACACTACCACTTCCTTCAGTACTCCAGTATATGTGCACATTTCCCTAATATGACTGTGAAATCAAACACTGAGCACGTCGCTTATTGTCTCGTGACAGCCTCCTATAGCACGAGTCACAGTGTCGCTGATGATGTTTGATTTCTTTATACCTGTCTGTTCTGGCCTGCTTCAAAGACATGTTTGTTCTGGCTGTGCTTAATTTAGACCAGAATGACAGGGACAGAGGTTCTGAAGCTCTGCCGAGTGACAGCCTACCCCCTACCCCCCCTCTGATGATTGTTCACCATATCTGTAGATCTGTAGGTGTAACTCAGAATCCCTCCATGAGATTCTAAGCAAGTCCAAGAGTGTGTTTAAGAAAACTAGAGTGCCGGAGGACTGTAAAGTGTGTGTTTTGGGTCGGGGAGAGGACTAGTTTGTTCGGGCTGTAATTGTAAATGTAGTTCAGCCGGAGCAAAAACCTTTTGTCGGTATCCATCTGCAGAAAACCGAGACAAAGAGCAAAGCTGCTGTTCTGGCAAAGAAACGAGGCTTTGCAGAACACTTGTAGTAATTGTATTCAGTGATTGGATTTCATTCTTCTTTTTTTTCACCGTCCATTCCGCGCAGCCTGCAACAGCTTTATGTTTTATTGCATCACTGTGCCTTAAACCGCGGGGGCTGTTACACAGTATTGTGTGATGCTTACCTGTCTCTGTCTTTTTGCTTTGTTGCTCAGGAGTTTGCTGCACTGACCAAGGAGCTGAATGCCTGCAGAGAGCAGCTGCTGGAGAAGGAGGAAGAGATCTCTGAGCTCAAGGCTGAGAGGAACAACACCAGGGTGAGGACAGCTTCGATGCACATCTTAAAGCATTTATTTAACTGCACCAGTTAATCCTTCCTTACTCAGCTCATTTTAATACAAACAGTGTGAAGTATAACTGATGCATTGACATTTTAAACCAATAATGAAGCTTCTTCTGTCTTTCATACCCAATCCCTTTTATATGCATTCCACGAGTTCCTCTAGAGTTTTACCAAAATTTTAATGTCATTCCCAAAAAAAAAACCTGCTGCACACTGTGATAGGCAGCATCAAGAAGATTAAGCTATCTGGTGGTGACGGTTTTAAGGCTGCAAAAGCAATGAAGCAACCATGCACACTGTCTGTTTCCAGTGCCCGGGCATACCTCATTAGCTCTCCACATTCTGCCTGAAAATTGTTCCACTTACTTCATATGGATGGCTGCTCAACAGTAAAACTAAGCCCAAATGGCACCGATGCCCTGTAGTGTCCAGTTCAAAGCATTTTTGTGAGGGGAGCAAAAAAAAAATGCTAAAAAACATTAGAGGAGCTCAATTTTTGCGGAACCAAAGTCCGGTATCTTTAATAAAAAAAAACATTGCCTTTTTAAAGCACACTCTGGTGTTGTTAGATAAGACTCTGTTTTCCATACCAGTGCTGATTAACTGTGTATTTGCAGTCTTGCACTATCTTCCTCTGGTGGAGACAGAAGATTTTAGCACAGCGCTGATGGAAAATTACAGAAAAAGAGGGAGGTGAGGTGCAAGAAACGGGGACGGACAAAAGTAATTTTCACTTTCGCGCTTTATTATCACCTCAAATCCTCCAACAGGCAATTACTAAGCAAATGTTAATTAAGCTGGGTTTTGTTGCTGGTTATAATTAAATCTTGGAAGGCATGTACGGGCAATCAGTTGACTTGAGAACTTGCAGCATCATGTGATGAGTATAGAATTAACCTCATTGGCTGTTTGGGTTCAGCATCACATGCAGTCTTATATAAAGCGGTGAACATCTGGGGCCAGAAACCTTCTGATGATGAAGTGGCCTATATTTATACAGGCTACACATAAAGAAAACGCCAGTGTGACAGAGCATTCATAACATTTGAGCCAGTGTCCCATAACTTCTCTGGCACGGCGACTTTTAACGATGTTAGGCCTCAGTCGCACAGGCCTTGAGACAATTTAGTCACCATCTGGCATCCACTGGTCACTAGTGAAAAATGTGTAGACCGTGACTCACCCAGGTAATGAGTGTTTGCTGGCTCATGCTAAGTGAACTCGGTTGCTAAACTGAAAAAATAGATAGATCTATCTATCTATCTAAACTGTATACGTCCCTATAATTGCTTTGGTCTCGAGCAGACTGCTGGTAGTTTGCATGAAAAATGCAGACTAGTCTGCAAACACTCACCATTTCAAGGGAGAAAATATTAAGCGTGGAATGCCAGTAAACTCAATTCAACTTAACGGCATTGCTGCTTGATAAGTTTGCTGGCTTCACGGTTTGTTTGCTTGCAGCTAAGCGAAAGTGACTCATTTTGGGCTTCTGTTGCTCCTCTTACTCGGTTCGGGCTCAAGCGTAACTTGACAGTGTGCTCTGGCTCAAACATTTCTCTGCGCCTGCCAGTTAGCTAACAAGCTAAGCTCGGCAGCAGCAGAACAGTCTGTTGTACCCTGAGTGAAACGAGTGATTTCATGACAGATTTGTGTGACGTGTCTCACTCACATCAGTGTCTGTTGGTGCAAAGATCATGTGAGTAATGCACCCAATATGCCTGCTTCATTGGCATAAATGATACTCATCTAGATACGCACCCCTCTTCAGTATCATGCTACGTTTTAGAATTTATAACAACGCATTACGGAGCCCACTTTGAGCTTCAAGAACAGCTGATGTAGAAGCATGCTGTGACAGAAAAAGAAGAATGGATAAAGGATGAAAATATTTACTGAGCAGGATTGGAAATGGGCTGCTGTTGAGTAAATGCTGGCTTCCTGATTGAATCAACAGTGGGCATTTTGTTGAGTGTGGAGGATTATATATGTAGACATGATGGATGCTGATGGATCTCTCAGGGACACTTGAATCAGACAGACGAATGAAGAGACCACACTCGTTCTCCCACAGCAGTGCTCTGTAGGGGTCTTTCACTGGTAGTTTTCATTGTTCCACTCTTACACCTCACTTGCACTTGATTTTGCTTCTTTTGGTTTGTTTATTTGCCATAGGAACACCTTTTTTGAATGTAACCTGCTTATGATGCCAGTTATCTTTTTCTAACAATTCTGTGATTCAGTAGAAGCAGCTTTAGCAGCAGTGACTTAATCATTTTTAGTATGACTTCATCAGTCTCTCACATTGTCATGGAGGAATTTGGGCTCGCTCGCTTATAGGACTCACGGGTTTTGTTGCATGACCCAGTTTTAGGCGAGCTTTAACTCCGAGATAGATGGACTCACATTTGACTCTAAAATACTTTAGGATACTTCATGGTGAATTCAGTGACTGTAAGGTGCCTGGGGCCCTGTGGCTGCAAACCATCGTCCTTCACTACTGTACTCTATGAGGTATACGTGTGCAGTATGTGCCGATATGCTGTGTTTGGTTTGTGCAACACGAGGTGCCTTATTTGCAGAAATCTCTACTTTCGTCCGCATAAAGCTCTGTTGCCTGCACTCTCATATTCATCTTCACAATTATTGCAGACATCTGTAAGGATCCTTTGTTAATAATTCAGCTGACTTTACTTCAGCTGAAGTGTCATAAGCAGCGGTCTACCATGCAATACACTTAAACCAGCGACAGCATGTCTGGCAGCTCAGTGGGAAATGTTGAGACGAAGTGAAGATATGCTGGGAATAAAACCAGAGCACAAAGATTATTTTGAGCTGCAACTTTACCCTATATCCAGATCATTATCTTGCGGCTATAATATTATTTCCTCGGACAACATCAGAGAGGGAATGAACTGTCAAGATTTGCCACAGCGTATCCGGTGAGCAGAAAGGGGAAATGAAAGCAGGCGATCCTACACCGATCTCGCAATGGAACCTGAGCAGGCTACAGTAACAAATAAAGCTTTATCTCTGCTGAATAACACACATCGCGGTTATTTACTCCCAGTTGTTGTTGTTGTGTTGTTGCCTTTTGTTCAGCCCGTCTCCGAGCTGCGCATCTCTTCTGTTTTTGTGTAGCTCTCCGCAGGCAGTTGACTTGACAAGCTACCTCGCAACCTAGATGAAACTTTAGTGCGCCTTTGTTGAAGTGACTGTGACGTGTTTGCTTTTTGCATCGTTCAGACAGTTACACTGATGAGGTGCTACAAAAATACAGCATGAACTTTTCTCACTGAAAGTATTTGGAAAACATGCTCCTGTTGCACCCTTGTAACTCGAATACCCAAAGTCTGACTTACATGAATGCAATCAGAACAATCTGTGTTCTCTGTGTGGATTCTTCAGTATTTCTCAAAGTTGATATCATCAGTGACCTTGCCTGTGTCTTCCCTTTAGTTACTGCTGGAACATCTGGAGTGTCTGGTGTCCAGACACGAGCGGTCGCTTCGTATGACTGTGGTCAAGAGGCAGGCCCAGTCTCCTTCAGGGGTGTCCAGTGAGGTTGAAGTCCTTAAAGCACTCAAGTCCTTGTTTGAACACCATAAAGCCCTCGATGAGAAGGTAAAGCTGCCAAAATGTACGTTCAATGTGTCACTGTCTTGTTTTTATATTATTATTAAATATTCGTAAACACCCAGTAGTTGTGCTTTGCTAAATTCGGCTTAAGCCCCAATTATTACATTATAATATTTATCATAAAGTGCACATTTAAGACAAGATGGCTCTAACATATCTTTTGTATTGTCTTTTCTGTGATTTCATACAATCGTTTTCTCGTTTTTAGCCTCTACCCGTCCCACTCGCTGTTTCTCCTCACACCCCACTGATTTATGACCTTAGCCTCCCATGTACTATCAGCACTCTCCCTGTAATCCATTCATCCTCCCCTCTGAAAGCCATCATTTATAACACATGTCCAGCGTCCGCTCTGTTTAAGGCAATAAAAGCTTTGGTAAACGGGTCCCAAGTTGGAAAAGTATCCCGGCATGGACACGGAGGGTCAGCCTCTTGTGAGATTTGGTGCACAGTCACAGTGTGTTGCAAGTAATTGTTCCATCACAGCCATGATGAACCTAAAGCAGGGCGATCGCACACTGAGCTCACAGACGACGAGAGCAGTGTAGAAGGGGAATCTCCTCTCAGCAAATGGTGCTTTTAAAGCAGTAAGAGACTTAAAACGCTTCTTTAAAGCCACAGCAAAGTGGCATCGTAAGGGTAAGAGAGAAAAAGAAGGGGGCTCCTTGTGTGCTAACCCTTGCTTGCCTAGTCAGAGGGGAAACTAATGACTGCATTCCTGAGCTGCGCTCAGTTCAGCTCAAATGTTTATAACGGTGTCCATCACAAAGCTGATCTACAGGCAGATCACGATTCATGTTTGATGTTCATTTTCAGGTAAGAGAGAGACTACGAGTGTCGCTGGAGAGGGTGTCTGCCTTGGAGGAGGAGCTTACAGCAGCCAATCAGGAGGTAACAGCCACCACTAACTCCATTGCTGATACAAATATCTAATCCACCAATGACATGGCAGCAACCAAATGCTTTGAAGCATGTGGACAGAATTAAGACTTATTTTTTTAGCATACTTTGGCCCCTTAGTACCACCTGAACACCATACCTGACTGTGTTGCTGACCATGAGCCTTTATGACTACAATGTGCCCGTCCCCTGACGGCTGCTTCCAGCAGCATGACGTGCCGTGACCCAAAGTTCAGATCATCTCAGCTTTTAGTGTGTAAACATAAACAATTAGTTAATGTCAAAGTGAAACATGAGTAACAACAAACCTCGAAGCGGTAGGAATCCTAAAGGGTTAATTTAGGTCTCCTGGACTATAAACTCAACTATTTGCATCTTAAAATTCAGGCAAACTGGTGCCTGCAGGCACAGACGCTGAGAGACAGCTCGTCTCGTCCCGACTCTGCTATGCCAGGAGTATCTGAGTGAACAGAAATATTTGACACCTTATGATGGGAATTTGCTGAAATAACAGAAAATCTATGCTGTTTATATATTATACTATTTATAGATACATCCAGCATGTGAAGACTTGTGTAGAGTAATATATTCCATGTGTGTGGAATATATACTGCATTTTTATGGTGATGTAAACCTAATACCTACTGTAATGTGTCTTGAAATGCATCCTGAATTATAAACCCGCCCTGACACCCAGAAACATTCACAGCACCCTGACAGGCTTCACTCACCCTTATCTTTACAGGGAATAGGTTGGAATAACAATATGCACGTCAGTGGCTGGAGTGTAGCGATGACCGTACATCGGCCACTCTTTCCTCTGTGGCCTTACTTCTTCCTAACCTCCTAGTTCAGGCTAGAGTAGCTCTTGCACTGCAGATGGTCCTGTTCCAGCTGAGGAAAAACCCTCAGGCTGTCACTTCACAGCCTGTCAGACATGCCAACCTGACACTCAGGCCTAGAATGAAAGTCAGTAAGGAGAGGAGAAGAAGAAAACGAAGGGAGCGAAAAGCACAGGGAGAACGGTTGGGAGGTGTGCTGAGTGGGTGGAAGGACAGACAGAGATCTAGCTTGAGAGGAGAGATGAGAGGGAGAGATGAAAAAAAAAGAGTAAAGAAAGGCAGAATACACAAATAGAAATGGCAGGTGGGATGTAGAGGCAGATTGTGTGTGGACGTATGTGTGTTAATGAGAGTGCAGGTCTGCACTTGGTCAGAGCACCTCTGAAAGAATCTGAAGGACAGAAACACAAAGAGTGAAGCTGTAATGATATGTTTAGATGGCGAGTAGCTGGTCGAGTCGCTTGGGGTCAAAATCCAAGATTTGATAGTGTACGATTTACCAGACAAGGAGCGAATTGTGGAAAAGATTGAACAGTAAAAAAGAAAACCTACAGGCCACTGGTACCTAAATTCTTCCCTTTATTTCTTTGACAGCTTTTTCCCAACGTCGTGTTTTCAACTGCAGAATCTCTGACAGGCATCTCAGTAGCACGTAGCACCTTGAATTATTTCCCTCATCGCACTTTCAAGCTTATAAAAACCATGCAGTATTTCCGTGAAGCTGTCCCCCTCTAATGGTTAGCACAACACTTGTCAAACCCGTGGACAGATGAGTGATTAGCCCTTGGGGTGGTGGCGGTGGTGGTGGAGGGGATAGTTGATCCAGCTTTCCCGAATAAAAAATGTCCACACCTCAGAGGCTCCAGGGAGGCAGGTGGATCCGTGAGCCAGCAAACTGGTAATTGATTTGAGATGGAGGTCTGCTATGAGTCCCATTTCCCTCCAGGAATTTAAACAATGTATCCGTGCTCGAGGAAATCAACAGCCTTTGACCTCGTGCAGTCACAGGTGTTTAAGTGGCCACATACTGATTGCTGCCAGTGATTGCAATTCTCTGCTGCGGAGGGCTTTGGAATCTTATCTAAGGATGAATTCTTGCTTGTTAATTATTTGATGTTAATTATTTGATGTTAATCAGCGCTGACATTTGTAAAACACTGTTAAATTGCCAGAGGTTGCACAATAGCTAATTTGAACCTATGACAACCTGGAATGATCAAACAACACCAGAAAAAATATTGCAATCACACAAAATTTTTAGCAGCTTGTCGGAATATATTTGAGAATAGAGCTAAAATGAACATGTCTAGGTACAGCCGGGGTAAAAGTGGGTTGCAAAGAGGCTTGCAGAGGTGTTAGCAACTGTTAGCCAGCTAAAGCAGCTCAAATGCTGCACCAGTATTGTCACCAGCTTAAAATAATGGCCTAATTAATTTTTTCAGGTTTATGATGATCTAGGAAAAACTAAAACTTCTGATAAAAATGACTTGGGGCATTATTTTAAAAGGGTGACCGTATAAGATCTGGACCGCAGGATGATGTGTGCCGGCATCAAGACTCGACTTGTCCTGTCCAAACAAACGTCATTCTCAGTTGGAGAAAATCTGTATTTACGGCTTCTCAAATAAAACCCGCCATAAAAGTGAGACATAAAGGCTGAGAAAATGTTAAGAATGGGAATAGCAATGTACACTTTGTCTTGTTTTTAAAAGCACGCTCTTAAGTTGCAGGAATTCAAAGAAGGAAGAAAAACGAATGAAAGAAATGAACTCTCTTCTGACCTAAAACGTTTTACAAACGTGTTGCATGTGTGGTCATGTTAGTGTGCGCACATGCAATCTTTTCCCAGGTGTGTGATTGATTCTGTTTTAAGCGCACTGCACCAAACTTGCTTTTCCCCAGATCTCACCTTGACATCATCAATCTTTTATACTCTAATAGCAACGCCAGGCACACATGGACTCACACACACACACAACATGCTTACTTCACTCCTCCCCATTTTTCTCCAATTTCTGTTTCATCGGGCATTCCTATCAAAGCACAACCCAGAAGTGATAAAGAAAGATGAGAAAATCAGGATGCCGTGCTGTAAAGAGCTCCACTTATTGTCCTTTTGTCCCTCTTTACACTTTTCATTTTGCATCTGGCAAACTTCTCCCTGTCGTCTTTCATTTCAGCGATGGAGATGCATCAGAGCGCTCCATCTATCATTTGTGCCTTTATGTCATGGGTGGCGTTGGTGTTTGATCTCTGAGATGGAGAAATTACAGACAATCTCAAAATAATGGTACTGGAACATACGGAGGCATAATTATGCCCTCATTAAAAATAATGAACAGAAGACGCTTTGTAGGCAGAGAGCAACAGAAAAGAAGAAGCCAAGCTGTCACTGGCCAAGTTGCGTGTGAAGTAAGCCTTGTCTATTGAACACAGGCGATAATCTTCTGTTCTCATTCGCCGCGTTACAGAGGTTCCGGCATTAACTCCGATTTTTGTCTAGACGTCAGTGAGGGCAGGTTGGGATCTGAGTTTAAACCAGATCATGTCAAAGCCACTCGAGAGCATTGTTTGTTTTATCGACAGTTGTCTCATTGATTCTCCTCGAGTGCGTCTTCCTGTTGCAATCACAACAAAGGCCTGTTGCAGGGAGATGAGATGATTTTAAAGCATCGCAGTTTGTTGTGAATAACGATGATCAACCTGCACATAGCGCACAAAGGTCGCCATCATTCTGCAGTAACCCTATTCTCAAAATGTAATTGTGCATTATATGTGGTATTATCATAAATTATGCTTAGAAATCCTGATCAAATCATCTAAGAAAAACACAAAAAGGAAAAAAAGAACATGCAGATTTGAGGGTCCTCCACGGTTCACAGATTAAGGCTTTTCTGAAGCTGCTGAGTACTCATAGAGGAGAACCAGCATGACGCAGCTTTAATCACATCACACTAACAGCATGCCTCATGTACTGTAGTAATTGTTGTTTTTGTCTGGAGCTGCTGCTTCTTTGCTAATTTAGGGAAGAACTAAAATTTTCTGTGGTGGTTTTTGATTTTAAGGGGAGGTTTCAGAAAGTACCCGATGTTACCAGAAGTATTCATTCACCCATCCAAATCAATGAATCCAGGTGGTCCAGTCACTTCCATGGCCACATGTGTATAAAACCAAGCACCTACTGTAGGCATGCAGACTGCTTCTGCAAATACTTGTGAAAGAATGGGTCGCTCTCAGGGGCTTAGTGACTTACAGTGTGATACCGTGACCTGTGAAACAAGTCCAGTCATGAAATTTCCTCAATACTAAATATTCAACAGTCAACTGTTAGTGGTATTATAACCAAGTGGAAATGATTGGGAATGACAGCAATCGGCCATGAAGTGGGAGGACAAGTAAAATGAAAGAGCAGGGTTACAGTATGCAGAGATCACTGACTTCCTCCAAACTTCATGTGGCCTTCAGATTAGCGTAGAGAGCTTCATTGAATGGGTTTCCACGGCTGAGCAGCTGCATCCAGGCCCTGCATCGTCAAGTGCAATGCAAAGTGTTGGACACAGTGGTGTAAAGCATGCACCACTGGGCTCTAGAACAGTGGAGACATGTTTTCTGGAGTGATGAATCATACTTCCCCATCTGGCAATCCGATGGACAGGTCTGGGTTTGGCGGTTGCTATGAGAACAGTACTTGTCTGACTGGATTGTGCCAAGTTTGGTGGAGGGGGCGATTATGGTGTGGGGTTGTTTCTCAGGAGTTGGCTCAGCCCCTTAGTTCCAGTGAAAGGAACTCTTAATGCTGCAGCATACCAAGACATTTGGGACAATTTCATGATTCCAACTTTGTGGGAACAGTTTGTGGATGGCCCCTTCATGTTAATGAAGCAGCTCCGTAAAGACATGGATGAGGAAGTTTGGTGTGGACGAACTTGACTGGCCTGCACAGAGTCCTGACTTCAACCTGATAGAACACGTTTGGGATAAATTAAAGCCGCTGTTGACCATGAGCCAGGCCCTCTAATCCAACATCGGTGTCTGACAAGTGCATTTCTGGAAGAATGGTCAGAAATTCCCATTCAGCCTTCCCGGAAGACTTGAAGCTCTTCTAGCTGCAAAGGGCTTTTCTTAGTTTTCCAATGCAAAGAGGAGAATTGCAGACCTGCCTCGTTACAGTTTTACTTTCAAATCAAAGGGCTTCATTTCTTAGCCTGTTTTGATTTTGTGCTCGCCAGGGGAATCATTTTTCATACGTTGCTCAAAGCTGCGCTGTGTTTACTTTAGTGCAGCTGGCCTAAGTTTGACCTCGGTAAAAGATTGATGGGTTTGCAACAGGTTACTTTAGTTTTCACCTTAGTGCTGCTTTAGGCTACAAGGAGAAAGTCTCTTAAGAGGTACTTAATTTTTAATAGCTTACCTATGACAAATGACTGTCCATTCTCCATAAGTTTGAGGTTCTGGAAAGGCTTGTTTGGGAAGTACAAGAGTTGCTGCAAACTCTCAGGGTTTCAAATACTTTGAGACACAGAAATTAGAAGAGGCAGGTACACTGGCAACATTTCTGTATCTTGAGGCGAGTGATAATATGTTGCCTGTCACGGCAGAAGCAGAATGTTAGTTTGTGGTCACCTGTGTGACAGGGTTATGGCTTTAGGACAGTTCCTGAAGGCGGAGAAATGAAGCACTGGGTTTGCAAAATACAATAATCACAGTGTTTCCGTTAGTGCTCACGTGTTGGTCAAAGCAACGTTCCAAAAATTCTTCTGCAGTGTGATATACTGCAATTCACTGGTGTTGCGTAAGAGGGGAAAATGATTAGTTAACCGAGGATTGCAGATATGTGTGGTTGTGGTTTTGTGCTCATCTTTTGTGCAAACACTGTGGTTTCCAGAGGCTTCGCTAAATGTTCTAAAGCTGCAGCGAGGAAGATGCGAGCCTTAAAGTTCAGTTTGGTTTATCATCCAGCATGAACTGTGTTTCAGTGTGCAGGCAAGTGTGTTTTTCACCTCTCACCTGTCCCACAGATTGTGGCCTTACGGGAACAGAATGCTCACATCCAGAGAAAAGTGGCATCGGGTGAGGGGGGAGAGGACATACTGGAGGGCAGCGAAGCTCAGCAGAAGGTCCATGGCAAGGTGAGCTCCCCTGGTTTACAATATGGGAGGAAAAAAACTGTTAAAATTATGATTTACGTTTTGAAGGTTGCATTCAGTGCACTGCTTCCCTTACAGTATTTTAACAAACTTGATCTAATCTAATGTAATGTGTATTGTCCAGAATTAAACAGAATTGAGCTAAAAAATATTTCAGATCTTGCTGTCATAAGTATTCAGTTTTATTGAAAGCTTCCCATCTGTTGCTATTGGTGCAGATTAAAAAATATATACCTGATAACCCTGTTTGCTATTTCAAAATAAAAGCACTAGCAAACAGTATATTTCCTGCAGCACTGGTGTGGCGGCATCACACGAATAATTCCGGTACATTTACTTCCCCCTGCTGTTTCATCATCCTAACTGTAAAGTATCAAAGCGACTATCAGATACATTTATTTAGCTCTGCGGGCATTCTGAAGGTAACCAGTCAGGTGAAAGCTCCTGCTGTGATCTCACCCTCTCCCATTATGCAGGAGCACATGTGGACATCCGTAGCTGAATACAAATTTCCTTCTGATTATTATTTTAACAGCAGAGGTATAAGTGCATGCACATTTACTAGATTATGCTGATGCCTTTTTATGTCAGAGGCATCAGAGCCCAAAATGACCCACCTCAAAGGCGAGCAGATGCAGGAACAAAATTTTTTTGCATGCAGACAGCAGCAGCAGCAGACAAAACCTGGGTAGATCAATGGAGATGCTATTACTTGGCTGGTCTGCTGGGGGACGAGGTATTGGGTGGGGGTGTTGGGAGTAAACAGATGACGAGTGTGCGTGTTTGAGGGATGTGGTAATGAGGAGGCAGCCATCATCTGCTCTGTTTCGTGTAGATAAAAGAAGAGAATATGAACGCGTGCTGTCGGGCACATTTGTTTTGTGACGCGACGAAGAAAGAACAGTAACCTTGCAGCGACGGTGAGGGTTCAGCGTCACTGCAGTCACAGTGACTGACGGAGTAGCTGTAGCAACGGCTGCCATCAAGGGGAGAATAACAGCTCTGATATGCAGAACACACTTCTTAGGCACACAAACAGAGTGAATGCAAAGGGAAGAGCCACATGCACATTAACCCTGTGTGTTCTCAGCTTAGCCCCTGGACCTGCCAGATAAGCAGCTAATGAAGTCTGACGGAGAAAACCCACTGCTTCACCTTTTCAGTTTTTAATAGTGATCATCCAGCACCGGAGTAGTCTTACATTATTTTAATTGCCCATCACTCCTCTAACAGTGGGATGATTGACTTGCAGTATTTCTTTTCCATAATTAATGCCACCAGAGGGAAAAAAATGACAATTAGAAATAGAAACTCTTGATTTGGTATTGGGAACATTGTGAAAGTGTCGCTCTGCTTTTGTAATTTTTTGTTGACAAGTTAAACTGGACATAAACGATTTGTGCTTTCTATAAAGGGTCCGTTTAGTAACTGTTCAGTATTGTGCAAAAGTCTTGAGCCAAAAATCTGTTTAATATTTTGATTGGAAATTAAAAGTATAAGATAGTAAGATATAAAGAACTGGGGGGTGGCTCGAGACTTGTGCACATTATTCAGCTGTCTGTCCATCCATCCATGCTTGCATGAGTGACAGCAGTTGTTTGATAGCTAAACCTGAAAATTATAAAGGTCATTCAAAGTTAAAAACCAATCGTATTAATATTCCCTTTAAACTTCTCCAGCTCTAAACGGTACAAGACTGTGAAACAAGCCCATCGATGGGAGCCCCGGATACAAAGAGGGACAGTTGAGGCATTTGGCAATAAAGAAGATATAAAATTATTTTATGAGCGTGGCCCACTGCTGGCATGCTGGTATTAAAATCACTGGTGTGATTTAGTGGGTCCTGTTCCTTGCTCAAGCGAATCATTGATCACAGGCAGCAGACAGAGAGGCCCAATTAGGTTTGTCCTCACAGATGGATGGTCAAGGATGGGCAGCTGTGCCTCGTGATGCAGCCGGGAGACGGAGAAAGATGGAGAATGAAGAGATCAGTTTCCCACAGTCCTCTTGTTCACCTTACTGTAACTCAGTTGAGCTTAAAAGATGCATTTGTTTATTATTTTTTAATATGCATGTTTGCTATTTTGCAGCTGTAATGGGTTTGTTTTCTGGTGTGTTGCAACTGAACCCTTTTGTAAGCTGAATCTCTGTGGTTTCCTCCTCATTAATCTACCTCATGCAGAGACCAGGGGAGCTGTGCAGAGTGAAAACCCTGCAAATATAATCAGATTACTTATGCGAGTGTCAAAACAATTTCTCCATGGAGTCTGCTGTGATTCAGCCAGTCTTTGTGACCATCCAAAATCAAAGCAGGGGAAGAATCAGAGCCATGAGCTCCTGAACTTGAATGTATTAGAATGCAAATGAATGTAATTCTCAAAAGGCGATTAGGTATCTGAAGTGGAAGCAAGACTGATTTCTCAGGGCATGACAGGAAATCAAAAAATTGCTTTCAATCTCTTTCATTTTTAGTCTTGATAATGTGCCTATTTTCCTGCGTTCAAAGCTCAAACTCCGATTTATTTAGTAATTTAGTTAGTGGGGTTTTTACTTACCATGTAGGTTAAGTTCTTGGTTTTAATATTTTAATTTAAGTAAAGACAAACTGGCAAGTGCTGTGGAGCTCCATCACATGATGCTGCGATGCCCACGTCCCACCACAGAACAGCCTGTGGTGGACATGTGGTTCCAGGACATCAGCCATGGATGCTTTGGAGCCTGTAGGGTGCAGTATTGTGGGGCACATCACCTGTCAGTTGTTTTAATGCTTTGTCATATTATTTGCAATCATCTGTGAACTTGCCTAGTGTGAGATTAGAAGTTGAGTATCACTGTGCCGTTTCACTCAAATTTTGTTAACTTTACAGAGCCAGACTACCCATACTTCTAACCCAATTCTTTATACTAATCGAAGTTAATCGTGTGTTTGCTTAATAAAGGAAATAAGTCCTCAAAGTTCTAAATTATTACGATAATTTCTTTGGTAGCAGTTATTTGTAGTGGTTCTGCCACTTTGTTGGTGATGCTTTGTGATTTATTTAATTTGCAAGGTTGTTTCTCTGCAAGATTTTCAAATTTCTTACAGCAATAACAGAAGATTAACTTCACTTAAGTGATTTTTAAAAGCAATCATGCAGGGAAATAATTTGAAAAAGCACTCAGTCACTCTGTATTTCCAAGATGACTTTGAAAAGACAGAAAAATGTAATAACATACTGATATCCCTTGGCAAATGTTGTACTTCATAACATTTCTACTTATTTTTGGATAACTTTCCCTTTCCACTTGGTGACCTTTTGCTGCACGTACCCCTCCGTCCCCACAGCGTCTGTCCAACGGCTCTCTGGAGCCGGCCCACGAGGCGAGTCAGGTGGTCGAGCTGCAGGACCTGCTGGAGAAGCAGAACTATGAGTTGGCCCAGATGAAGGAGCGCATGTCCTCCCTCTCCTCCCGGGTTTCCGAGGTGGAGCAGGAGCTGGAGACGGCTCGCAAGGACCTCATCAAGTCAGAGGAGATGAACAACAAATACCAGAGGGACATCAAAGAGGTCACAGCACGCATACTGAGCACAGGGGGGAAGCATACACACACACACATATACGCATGAGAATAATAGTTGCATGAGAGACATCAAAGACAGCTAGCAGTGGTCTAAAAACAGCTTTATTTGCATGTGCTCTCGCACTCCCTCTCCCTCTTTATTGCTGTATGTTTTCTCACATAAACACATGCACATAAAATTCGAGGCATATTGTAACGTCTTCATCAGCTGAAGTGAGTTAAGCAAAGTGAAAAAAGTACATGTAAATATCTAAATATGCAAATGAGCACTTCTCAAGAACACAAACTACCACTTAACATAAAAAAAGAACACGCTGTTTGTATTACTGTAGCCGCTTCAGAACGGGCTGTAAATCACAAAAAACAGTCATTTAAAAGCAAATTTAATCGAGAAATAAGAGTGTTGTGTCAGAAACCCGGCAGTTAAGAGTCCAATCATGGTCCCGTTTAATATATGTCTGTGTGGGGTTAATATCAGTGAAGTGGGCTGGAAATGAACATAAGCTGATGCCCCTTGTAGCCCAAGGCTGAAATTACTATTGATTGCTAACAACGTAGGCAGAGGCAGTTATCGTGGGCTGACAAACACGGCCGTATCAGGCCAACCGTGTTATATGACCCTGCACTGCCTCCTCTTACTGCAGCGGTTTATTTAGTGTTCTAAAAATAACTATTATTATTATTTGTATGCGTTTGAAACAATGGGTCTCACCGCGAGTTTGTGTCTGGAGCAATTCTCCACGGAGGAAATTAAGTCCGAGGAATTGCACGATGATGTCGGCCTTGTGAGGAAGAAGATGTTTGTACTTTATGAAGCTTTATTTGTGATTAACTTGTGTTCACTGTAGCGATAAAAGTTTGATTTGGGGCAAATTTGCGGCTCTGCTTCGTCTTCCCATTCCACTTTCACGAATGGTGTGAGAATGACAGCCTTGTGCTCAGATTTTTGGTGAACATTGTTTTGAGAACATTTCCGCACTTCTAATAGATGTTTTTTAACTGATTATTAGTTAAAAATTGATTGATTATAATTATATAGCAGATATTAAATTATACATGTCATGTTTGCAAAGCAGCAGGAGGAGAAATTGCACCATCAATTATTGTTTTGTTGTTTTATTGCAATATGCTGAGACTGACTTTGTTGTCTGCATGCAGGCCATGTGTCAAAAAGAAGACATGGAGGAACGGATCGTCACTCTGGAGAAACGCTACCTGAGCGCCCAGCGAGAAGCCACCTCTGTGCATGACATCAATGACAAGCTGGAGAACGAGTTGGCCAATAAGGAGGCATTCCTCAGGCAGGTCTGTAGAGCTCCACCCGGATTTGTGTGATCCATATGAGTGGAAATCAATCAGCTCTCTGAGATGACTATTTTTGCTCCCAAACTGCATTCTTTGAGCCGGGGGTCCAGATGGCAGCTGCCGTTTCATTGCTGTGTCATATTTCTTGCTTCAGAAAAGAATTAACCAGCAGTCCTTGTGTGAGATGGTTCCTGTCAGTTAACGGGGCCCTTTGAGCAGTTCTCCAGAGGTTTGGCAACGAGAAAACCTCTTGACATTGTGTCAGATAATGTCGGAGGAAATTATTACTGGGGAACGAATTTCACTTAAATGTTTACTTTGAGCAGATGCACGCCGCTCGCACGTGTCTTCTTCATAACTGACATAATGCTGTACAGTGTGCTCAAACAATAGTACAGATTTACACTCCCTTTGATTATTCTCAGTGATTCATTGCAGCCTATTAGATAGACTGCCTGGCCTTAGAAGATCTAGTGGCATTTTTATGAGTAAATGCTGAAGCACCAGCTGAGTCCCTGTTTGGCTTTATTGTGTGGAAAGTTATTTACAGTAAGAAATATAAAGTTATAAATGATCAGCGATTTTGATTTAGTGCAGCCTTCACTTTTGACTTGTACACGGACGACTGAACAACACTACTTTAAAAAAACAATGCATTTGGTAATCCCCTGCACCGGTTACACGGTGGGTATTTTTGTAGTAGCTGGGGATTAGCTGACCTAAGGCCTCAATCACACAGGCCTAGAGACCAGTTGTATCAACTGATAGAACTGATGGTTCAGGAAGCAAAAGTGGTCCAGGAATAGGAGCACAACAACAACTTTAAGGTGCAGACTTGGCCTCCGAATTCCCCAGATCTCAATGCAGTCGAGCATCTGTAGGATGCGCTGGACAGACAAGTCCGTTCCATGGAGGCGCCACCTCCCAACTTACAGGACTTAAAGGATCTGGTTCTGACATCTCAGTGCAGCTACCACAGTGGAGTCCATGCCTCGGTGGGTGAGGGCAGCTAAAGGGGGACCAAGACAATAATAACGTTATGCCAGATTGGTGTGTTTTACCTAAATAAAGGTGGCACAACCTTAAGTGTAATTTAGCCTACCAACATTACTGTAAAGTTATTAAAAAATTAAAATATTTACTGCAGGCTTTTACTTTATATTTTCATTACAATAGTATGATGATTTCCTTGTATTTATAGAATTACAGAATAACTAAATAACTAAGTTTATTTTTATTACCAACAAAACCGAGAGATTGTGAAACAGAAAACATTAACATGTTTAGTCCAACTTTGAAGCAGAATAGCTATAAAGCTACGCAGAGGACCTTTAATCTCATTAAAGAGGAGGCTACTTATTCACTGCCCTGAATAACCTCCAAAGCTCTTTGGAATGAGCTGCAGGTCTCATACATAAACACACTTCTTTAGTGAATGTGCAAAGATTTACCTGCTGTTGTAGCAGCAGCTGAATGCCAGGCTCTGGCTGCTGATGGCTGAAATGTGACTTGTTACAAAGATATGAAGGGATGAGATTAAATGGCGAGCAAAAAGGCAAAAAGGATGGGTGGGAGGGCATCTAGGGAGGATATCATAAACAAAAACAAACTGTCATGCTTCCCCTGTGTCATCTCAAACACGTGGGATGCCGATATGGGCTGAGGCAGAAAATATCACTGACACACACACACACACACAACGCAAAGTATACTTGGCCTGCTATAGTCTAATTATTGCACACCGAGCTGCCAGGCCCGAAGCTTTGGGGACCAGAGCATCTGTCGCCAATGGCAAAAGCTGCCAAGCCAGCCCTTAAAAAAGTCTTAAAACTAGGAAGGGAAAAATATTCTTACTGTCCAACGGGGAAATAAGTCACTTTTTTTACAGTTTCATTTAATGTCAGGTTTGAGTTTAATGTTTATGATGGCAACTACCAACTGAATCAGGGCAATTATAGGTATCAGCTGTCTAGGAGTTGCCGCCGTCACTCTTGGCAAGTGCCGACTCTGACTCTGCTATTTTGAAGAAGAGTTGCGGCGCGCTGCCAGAACCTTCGGTAGTCGGCCCCCTTGTGAAAGACAAACATTTGTGATTCTATTTTCTAACCGGCAACGATGCTCTGCTGACATTAAAAGGAAAGGAAGGAAGAGAATCACGTTTATTTTTGTTTTATTTTATTCACGAGGACGGCGTGGGAGAACGCTGAAAAGCATTCTAATAATCGGCTCGTGCTAGTATGTGTTGCTATGTTATCTTGCTGATGTTGATATATTCTGCATGATGTACGGCCCAGGCATTGGAAGGTAATTCATTAATTAACTCGGTTCTGCTATAATCGATCATTCTTTCTTTCAGCATTAAGCTCCCTGCAGATATTTCACATTAATAGAAATACAAGAGTGTTGGCTAAGGTGCCTATTTTACTTATAGTGCACACGTAATTTTTGGCTGCAATCCCTCCACCAGATCTGCAGGAAGTCAGAGGCAAAATCTCGTAAATCTCACGCTCAACTGTCAGCCAAAGTCTTTGCTGTGTGTATTGTCTGAGTGCAGATGGAGGAGAAGAACAGGCAGCTACAAGAGAGGTTGGAGCTTGCAGAGCAGAAGCTCCAGCAAACTATGAGGAAGGCTGAGACACTCCCGGAGGTAGAGGCCGAACTGGCCCAGAGGATAGCAGCCCTCACCAAGGTAAGAGCACACACGCGTGCACGCGTTATATACTGTTGACGTATTCCCACAGTTGCCCTCGTCTCTTGATTTTTCTGTACATTTGTGTAAGTGTGCACATGGTGTCATGACGTCTCAACATGTCCCTCTCCTCTTCCTCGGCCACATAGTCTGACTCCAGCTCCTCTTCCTCCCCCGATGATTATCACTTTGTAATGGAAGCTAAACTCCAAGACATGAACTCCATTCTTAGGAAGGTAGTCCCACAGGGCATCACAGCTATTGCCACCTCCTGTAGAGAACAGATATCATTCATTTATCTTATTAATGTTTTGTGGCGGGCGTGTTTACTGGGATTCTGCTCTGGCTGTTCTACCACCATGGGACAGCTGCATGGCACTTCTGGCTGGAGCTCATACTTGGCAGTGCTGGAGCAGCTCTCTTCCTCTTTCATTCTGTCCTCTGGTGGCCTTGTTCTCCATCTTTTCTCCTTGTCACTGTTTGTTTCAATCAGCTGTCTTTCCAGTTACGCTTTAAAACATAGATATCCATCTTTGAGTTTGGGGTAGAAGCTTTGGCTTGTGTTGTCGCCACCACTTTTCTTTGTTAGCCCCTCAGGCTGTCAAGCACACAGATCATTGTGGCCTTTTTTCCCCCTGTCCTGTCTGTGCTGTGATCCAACTGTAGGCGGAAGAGCGTCACGGGAGCATTGAGGAGCGAATGAGGCACTTGGAATGCCAGCTGGAGGAGAAGAACCAGGAGCTGCTGAGGGTGAGTCACTGCGGAGGCGTTGTGCCAGGCAGCGTTAACCAGGCAGCCACTTCTGCATGAGCAAGACGGCTCGAAGCGACTGCAACTGATGGCACACTGTCTCGTTTATCACCAATGGAGCTTGACCAAATGAGTGTTTCGCATACTCTGCTGATATGATCGTTTTTGAAATGCTTACAAATGATGCAAATGAGTCATTTTAAAAGACGTTAAGTCTCCTCACGTCACACTTTAGTGCATGATCGCCAGTTTGATTTCGTTATGCAAAGCATGCAATAGTTATCAGAATAAGACAAGAATAGCAGGCAGGTGGTTATTTCGGCATGTAGTCAAATGGGGAGGCTGAATTAGAATTTTTACCTGATATCGATTTGATCTCCTATTATGTGTCCTCTTCTCATGCACCATTGCATTGCTTCCAGTACTGCTATTAGTTTAAGATTGCTCCTTGGAAGTCCCGTACTGACCGCTCCACTCCACGCATGTGTCAAACTAACCCAAATTCCATCCTGAGAAACCTGGAAATCTGTTCTCCAGCAATGACCCAGAGATCAAACAGCAGTTCTCAGTGAAACCAAGCCCGAAGCCGGTGCATCGTGTCAGGAGACCATCGAGGAGTACACTCGTCATTTGTGTTGACACTCACGGGTTTCTGCGTGGTGGATTTGTCCCCCACATTAAAGCCGTCGATGCCGACTTCTGCTGCAACATCCTGAGGCATCTGACAGAGAACACGTGTGACCTTGTTCTGCTCCTGTGCACAGCCAAAAATTGCCTTCACAAATGTAGCTGTTTGACCAAACCAACACAATCTTCAGTCACCAGCGGCCCCCACTCACCAGATTTCACACAGTGGTGAGGATACAGGACCTAAGTGGTCAGAATCAGACTTCCTGGAGCGATCTAAAAAGCAGCCACACTAGAAGCAAAATGGGTTTTGATGATTAGTAAAGAAAATCTTTCGATTTTTATGATAAAGAGTTGTATTTTTATCTTTGGTGCGACCTTTCTAGTGATCCTTTTGAGACACAAGTCTCACCTGAAACCTGCTGCTTGGGGTTCATTTGCATAATAACATAATTATTGATACACTCCCCTGATTGGCTTTAGTGTTGTCTTCATATACAGGCCTGATTTTAAACAAAAAACAGAAGAGCAGTGAAGGGCATGCATTATTTATTCCAAGCTCTCATCACATCAGAAACAGTTAAGACTGTGAGGTAACCGATGGCTTCTTAAGAAACATTTTAACATCTGTAATATTTGACTCCTCCAGGCTCGGCAGAGAGAAAAGATGAATGAAGAGCACAATAAGCGACTCTCGGACACCGTGGACAGACTCCTCACGGAGTCCAACGAGCGACTTCAGCTCCACCTCAAGGAGAGGATGGCAGCTCTAGAGGAGAAGGTTAAAAATGGCCGGCATCACAAGGGAAACCTGTCAATATCAGCTGTACCCAGCGAAGGTCAGACAGATGGATTTCTCTCACCTCTTCCCTTTTCTTCCTTCTCTTTGCAGAATTTGTTAATTCAAGATTCGGAAACTTACAGGAAACAGTACGAGGAGTCGATCCACGAAAAAGTAAGTTGCGGAGATCGAGAAACGATCACCTCCTGTTTCAAAATTCCTACATTTTACATGAGGTTTGCTTAATAATTGCCTTTTGAGTACAGAAATAATGAGTTTGGTTATTGGCACTAGTTACATTTTTTATAAACCTTCAATATTGATAAGCTCCCGCAAGGGCTAGAATAATGAGATGGCTTTCATATGCACTACCGAGAAAAAAACTGTAGAAACTACGACTGTCACTTGCCCAATACTGTAATTGTAATCAGCTCCACGTGCTTTCCGCTGTGTCAGTAGCATGGCTAATCGTTTTTTGCACATGTAACATCACAGACAATGATGATGTGAAATTGTTTTGTCCAGTCGCACCTGGCGGAGGAGATTGAGAAACTGAGATCAGAGCTCGACCAATTCAGATTAAGGGCAGGCTCCCTCACAGAACCCACACTGTCACGGTAGGTCCGTTTGGTGTGTGTGTGTGTGTGTGTGTGTTTAGGTGTATTAGGATTTGACGTTCAATTTGACCCACACTTCCCAACAGAAAGCTAATTTGGGTGGGTAGCATCTGTACCCATTAACCACCACAAGAAGGCTGTCATATATTATGAGAGGTGACTAACCTGAGCTCTTCCAAATATTCAGAACCCTGGGGTTTCTCTTTTTCAATACAAGTAGCCCCCCCTGTAAATAATGGTCTAATTTAACCCTTACTGATCAACAATAACCTTAATCACGCACAACACAAAAACTGTCAACACACAGATTAAGAATAAAATATATAAAACATTTACTTGAAAGAAAACAAATTATTTTCACTTTTGCTTTCCAGTTCAAAACAATAAATGCGTGTAGCACATCAAAATGTCAGACTTATACTATATGCTATGGGCCCAAATAACTAACTCATAGCCGGCAATACAATAAAATTAAACAATATTTAGTTCAAATTGTAGCAGGCCTGAACGCTGTAGCCTTGAACCAATGGCTGCTTCACCCTCAGGGCAAAATAAAAAACGGTACCTTTACGGACGATATCCACCACACACCAGGAAGGATGGAATGAGAAGTGAAGGTTCATGGAGATGTGGAGGGGATTCACGCAGTCGGCGATGCAGACCGAGCCCTCACACGGTGTCCGGCTCCGTCGGCTCTCTGTCCTCGTCGTCAGCTCGCAGCTTCACACGGACGTTGCTAGCGGAGTCCGCGGGTTGCTAGCTCCTTAGCGCGGCACAGGCGAAAATACTAGCCACTGGGTAGCCACAATTTTTAAAAGGGTTACACATGACTCAGCAATTAGATTCACAAACAGCGTATACAAAGAAAATGTCGTTTTTATAGTTATTATGTCTCCGCTGTGAGGAAGCTTGTCAGTCCGGTGCGTCTCAGAAACGGGCCGAAGAAGAAAAATTGAGTGCAATCAGCTGCACACAGGAGCACACAGGAAATTGCAGCTGCGTGAACATTAGTCCGTAAGTAGTTGGACACAGACTTATTAAGACTAAAAGTATGGATGCTGATCTGTGAAAACACTGTTTAAAACATAAAGAAGATGTGCTCCATTAGATGTGCAATAAAAGGCCACAAAAGATCCAGATTTAGTCTATGTGTGTTTTTAATGGAAGAGGGAGCAAAGAGAGGCAAATAGATACACTGTCTCCAGGAGCTTTCCTCTTATTTTACCCTCCTGTGATAAAACTACTTGCTCTGCTGCACTATTGTTAGAAACACTGGTATAATGGATCTTTCGGCATCTATTTTTGGATATTTTCTGGTTTCCGTTTCATGCTGCTTGAAGTTCTAATCTTACAGAGCTGATGTGTTGACAGCGGCACCCTTAATCTCTTTCAAAGCCGAACAATTTGCAGCCACAGAGGCATGCATAACGAGCTCTTATTCTTAAAGAAGTACACTTTGCACCTCCTCACTGTGACTAATAGGTACGCTTGAGGTATCAAAATACAACCTTTGGCTGGTTTCTGTCTCCATATCGAATCATTACTGCAAGATTCTTGTTGTCTTATATGTTGCAGTCTGCTTTATGACCCACAGGTTTACATGTTCTTCATCTTTCATGTAAAAGACATTAAAAAAATGGCCGAATGGCACTTGTGTTTAGGTTCAGTAATACTCAAAAAAGTTGTTTCTCAGGTCCCATCTGGACACATCAGCTGAGCTTCGATTCTCGCTGGGATCTCTGGCCGAAACCCAGTCAGACCACTACCGCTCGGCAAAGGTCATCCGCCGGCCACGGAGAGGCCGGATAGGTCTGCGAGAAAGCAAGGTGAGGAAAAGCATCTGAGGGAGCAGTGGCATTAAATCACATTACGGTTTCCCGAAGTGATCTTCAAATATTCGTCTATAACTAAAAATCTATTCTTTTGTATTCAGTCTCACTGTGTCTCCATGTGCAGGCAAAGTCACTGGGGGAGCCCGAATGGCGCTCGCAGCAGCTGGGGGTCCTGGGAGGTCACCACTTCGAGAGCGACACGGAAATGTCTGACATTGACGACGACGACAGGGAGACGTTGTTCAGCTCCATGGACCTGCTGTCTCCCAGCGGGCACTCTGACGCACAAACTCTGGCCATGATGCTTCAAGAGCAGCTGGACGCAATCAACAAGGAGATCCGGTAGCTGACACACACCTCGGCATAAATCTAACACACAAGGCCGTATTCCCAGAAATATCGATCCGCTTCCTCATTCTTAATCCATTTTTCTGGAGTCGGACTTGATATGTTTTTTTAAGATCACGTCCTGGGAAGACCTGAGAGTTTGGACAGATATTTTGCTTCTGTAACTCCACCTTGTTCGCCCGTGGTTGCTAAAGCAATATTTCACCCCAAAACTATACTTTTAGAATAAAAAAGTAACACACCCACATTGATTTAGGTTCATGTTAGTAACCAAAGAAGCAAAATAAAATTAAAAAATCCCCCAGACATGCATGAAGAAGCACTTTCTAGATAAAATATGTGTCTGCCGAGCCCACAGGTAAACCACTGAAGCCACTGTACATTACTCTTCCTGTCTGTGACCCAAACACTGGTCTTGTATGCACTCAGTGTTACCTCTTGCTTGATAATGCTGTAATTATCATGTGCTGATAAGTATTCATGACCCCAAGTACAACTTTACTTACTTCTTTATTTCAGGTGCTGTTAATGTGCCTCGTGCTCTTTGCTAATTTACATCGCCATCAGAAGACACGGCGCTGTGTTTCTTTCAGGAAGATTTAATGCACATCTTATTGTGCAAAGTGATCATGAATCTAAAGTGTTGAGCTCTCAGCTAATTGTAAAATTAGATACAGAGTTTGGTTAAAGTTAATTACCTGACTTGTAGCCTTTTAACTCTTTAGGTTCTCCTTTAATTATGTTACCTGATACTGCAGAGATTTAAGAGATGCAGCTTTGCGTCTCTCTGGAAATCGACCTCCAAAGATACAGTATCTTCTGCTAACTTCTTCTCTTGCATGCCCCCCCTCCCCTAATTCTCAGTCTAATACAGGAAGAGAAGGAGTCAACAGAGCTGCGGGCAGAGGAGATTGAGAATCGGGTGGCCAGCGTTAGCCTCGAGGGCCTAAACCTGGCTCGAATGCACCACCACGGAGCCTCCATCACTGCCTCAGCCACCGCCTCCTCACTGGCCTCCTCTTCCCCGCCCAGCGGACACTCCACACCTAAGCTCGACCCTCGAAGCCCTGCCCGCGACATGGAGCGCATGGGGGTCATGACACTGGTACGTTACTTCACCGCCTTCTGTGATCAGCTGTGAGCAAAGCAGAAGCGTTTAGGAACAAGAGGAGCTCGGTTACAGTTACA
>VOQJ01047784.1:0-17636 GCA_015052665.1 Apistogramma diplotaenia | reverse complement strand
TGCAGGGCACACATTCCTCACCAGCACTGACCCACATCATTCAAGCCAGACTTCCAGGTCTGACTCTGGCTTAGTCGGGATCGTTCTGGATTTCCACGTATTTGGGGTACTGATTACATTTGGTGTGAGCTGAGTGCAGTACAGGGTCGGGTCACCTGAGGACCCAGGCAGCCTCCTGCCGTTTCATGTTTCCTTTTAATGAGGCTGTCATAAACTGTATATAAAAGATAGTCATTGTCACTGACATCACTGCTTCTGCTGCCACGCTGTATTTTTATTTAATGTGTTATTTTATAGGCTAAAGGATCTCTGCAGAAGGAATGGTTTGATTATCATGCACTGGTTCAAGCTCCACTTTCCAAGTGTTTGCCAACCTGTCGTGTCAATAATCAGCATCTTCTGCTTTCATTGGCACTTGCTTGAGTTGCTCACCTCAAAGTTGAGGAAAGTTCACCTGTCAATGTTTGAAATCACCAACATTGCTGAATACATGGTCACCTACTCTGTTTGTGTCTGCCTGTTAGCCACTCATCTTTGCATATTATATTTTCTCACTGTATGTTTACGTGAAGAAGATGCCTCATCTTCAGCTGACCGAGGTTTCATCTTCCTGTCTGTTATTTTGCCCTGACTTTGTGACCTTAGATGACTGACCGTGTTGAGGACCCCCAAAGTGCATTTGTTTGTGTTGAAAAACCTTCTTCCAGAATCTTCGTTGGTCTTCAGATTTCCTACTGACGGGTTTTCTCTGCAGCCGTGTTTCTGTCAGTTGCTCTAAACTGGCTGTAGTGGAACTTCAACTCAAGTAAATCAAACTTGTGTGAAATCAAACTGAAGCAACAATGATTGACAGTCAGTTTCACATGCTGTTGTGCAAACTTGTGTGTAACCCCAAACCCGGGTTAATAAATTAGATTTCCATTGATGATTTTTGTTGAGCAGTGTACATAAGATAGATGGGTGAGTATTGCACTAGTGGATAAATATTGGATATTGCACATTATGGAGTGATAGATATTGTTAAGTATGAATAAAATTACACAGAGATGTGGGTATTACACAGTTTGTGTGTGTGTGTGTGTTCAGGGTGGTTATTTGGCAAATACATTGTTCTTGAGTCTGGCTTTGATGCACCTGTAGCTCCTGCTAGAGGGCAGCAGGTCAAAGGTCAAAGCCAGGGTGTGAGCTGTCCTTGGTGCTGTTCTTGGCTCTGCTGAGGCAGCGGGAGGTGTAGATGTCCATCAGGGAGGGGAGAGGGCAGCCTACGATCCTCTGTGCTGTCTTGACTACCCTCTGAAGCCTCTCTGTGCGACTCAGTGAAGCTGCCCTACCATACTGTGATGCGGTATACAGTATGATGCTTCTAAACCCAATGAGTGAAATATGTGGGATTAGTATTGACCCCAATAATTATTTTTGTTGTAATTGAGCAGCCTGAGGTTGTAGCTGAGTGGGTGTAATGTGTGTAACAAATTTAATGCGTTCGCAATTTATGTTTAGCCTAAAACCTTAGCTTTTTGTCACAAAGGTTACATATACATGTAATAAATCAAAGTCTCAACTAGACTGCAATTAAAAATATTTTGGCAGTTTTAGTATGGTAGTCTATGGGGATTGACTGACTTACAGAGCCAGCCTCAAGTGGCCACCAGATGAACTGTCCTCACTTTCCAGCCCCAGATGATGCCGGTCATCTGTTTCCGTAGGTATTTGACTTTGCAAAGCGTATGCAACTAATGCAGTGCTCCAAGGACCCAGCACCCTGAAGTGGTTGACGCTATGTGTAGATCAAGACCTGACTGGTTGAAAAGTGAGCCAGAAATGGGGAAGGCGACTTACAGTGGTGCTCAGCACAAACTGGAGCAAGAACAGAACAGATGCTGCCTGCAGTGGAAGCTTTCATTGTTTTTAACACTCAGTTTCACTTCAGTATCAACGGCAAAGACTAACAGCACAAACAAGAACGGTCCACAGATCGGCTGCTTGTGACACTGCCCCCTGCTGACCGGGGTTGTCAGAAAATGAATTCCTAAATATAAATTGATACTAAAAATAGCTAGCAAAGCTCCCATTTCAACAATAATGAAGTATTAAACAGTTGTGATAAATCATAGACTTGACAGTAATTGCTAACATTTAACTAATGGCTAAACTTTAGCTGTTAGCCGTTTAGCATTTGCATTGTTGTTATTAAGGTAAGGTAGTGATTCTCCTTTGGGATCAAAATGGTATTTTGTATTATTTGGGTAAAACTTTAAGACAACATAGTTAATAAAATGTCTGCTGAAGGATTTTCTGTCATGAAATGGAGCTGTAATGTTATCCTGATGCCTACATTTGATATTTTTCATTAATCATGGGAGGATTTTCCGATCGGTGACGGGTCTTGTTCCTTGTTTTCTATCCTTTTTACAACATAATCCTCTGAAAATGAAATTATATGAACACGCGTCTCTGCTGGCAGCCTTAATATGGAGAAAGGGTGGACTAGATGAGATTTACTGTGTGTAACTGGGTTAGGAGCTGTTTTACTGGTTGGAAGATGTGACGGGCAGAAAGCTGAACAAATTCATTAGGAGGGGTTCATCCTCGTTTTGCCTCAGGAAAAAAACCACGAGGTGTTGCTTTTCTAAAAGCGACGAGAATGCAGTAAGAATTCATCTCACCTTATTTTCTCTAGATTTAAACGCCTCGTTTGGCGCATCACGTCTTTCACTGATGAGCATTTCAGAGGCGTTCTGCCCCTGATTTACTTAACTGTCCATTTGCAGACTTCAGAACTGACGTGCTCTCACTACCCTGTCGGTTTCCCCACATCGTTGGGATCCCAAACAGACTCCGATGAGTTTGGCACTCTGTGCATCATCGTTTGAGAGCCGTGCAGGCGTAGGTCCGTGAAGCTGGAGGAACGTGAAATGGCAGCAGAGGCTGGGTGAAGGATCATTTGGCACAGAGTGCTGGAGGGGTCCTAAGTTGTAGGACCACAGTTGGTGGTTTCCCCAGTGATCCAGTGTTTGGTGTAGACACACAAATCAGCCAGAATGCAAATTGCCTGTCAATTGGACCTTTTTGGATCAGCACCATTGTTGCAGCAGTTTGCAAACGAGAGTTATTTTGCACTCAGACACATGAAACGGGTCGTCATCCATCAGTGTTGGACGTGACGGATCTGCAGAGCTGAAACTCTGGCTTTCTTACATTTCACTCTTCTCTTAATCGCTCTCTCCTTAATCCAGCCCCTTCCGTAATGAGAAGCCAGGTGGTAATTACTAGCCACCAACAGATGCTGCGTTTCCGTTAGAAGGTCACCTGTTTGGCTTGGTCTCGTGCACACAGCTGTTTCCTCTGCTGTGGTGGTCACTGGCCTCCACACTCCTGGCTGGGTGGTCCTGGTGCCTTCTCTGCTGCTGCTGGAGCCAAGTGGAAAACGTGCAGCAAAGCCTGTGTTTGATGTCCACTTGTTTCTAAGTGATTCAGCTTCAAATTAAGAACTTTATTTGCCATCATCAGTTATGGGGGGGTGGGGGGGTCACATTACACATTTCTCATGTAGTGTGCTGACTGGGAACCACAGTGGATGCACAGAAAAGGTTTTCACAGTAACTGTGTGTGGGAGCATATTTGAGCTGCTTACATTTCTTCCATCAGCTGCTTTTAATGAGCTGCGTGTGAAATGTTTAACTTATTTCCAAGTGTCACATTAGGATTTCCTTTCCTCTGTAAAGAGTTTCTTTCAGTGAAGGATTCTCATATTAAATACAGTTACGAGTTTCACATAATGAGCCCAGTAATCCACGTGAGCCAGAAACAAAGGCTTCAGGCGGCTCTAAACGCTCAGTATTTTTATTTTCTGCTCGTGGCTCTGTGTGATGTCAGAGATGATGGATATCCTTAACATGGAGCTGATCATGGCAGTGCATGTGTGTCAGCGTGTGTCAGGAGCATCACTTTCCTCAGTGTTGCGCTGAAACAGTGTTAATATGATTTATTTTTCTTTCTTTAAAGCTCTGTGGAGGACCAACAGACTTCTCACAGCAACGCCTGAAATGTCTCTGATGTTCCTCAACATGACGTTTCCAAACATTATTTTCATGTCCCTGAACAGTGTTTTATAGGGTTGGGGTGCCGGTCTGAGGATCTGTGGGATGTGGTGGACCATCAGCTCCAATCCATGTTGGTGCTTCAGGGGGGCTAAAATGGGGACCAACACAACGAGGCAGGCGGCTATGATGCTGTGCTCGATCGGTACATGCCAGCATGAATATGTATGTACTAGATCTCAAAGGAGGTAAATGATAGGAGGGTGAAAGTGTAGGTGTAAAGGTGCCCCCCCCCCTGATAAGGAGCCACCAGGACGAAGCAGCTGTTCTTCAGCAGTTACACTTTAAAACGTCGTCTTCAGAGACAGTAATGCATGTGGAGGAAGATCGCCGAGGTTACCACACTTCGCTCTTATCACAGTGTGTCACAGTGCATGTACTCTTACGCTTTGCTTTGCTTTCTTTGTCGAGTCCTATAAGCTGCTTGGAAGATGAAGTATTGCTTCACAGCCCGGCACCTCTGACCTAGATACCCTGCTTCGCCTCCACTTCAGGGGGAGAACATGAAGTGGCTCAACTTTTAAGTTCTGTTTACATTCCTTCTGATTTGTGTTTTTCTCAAAGCCTTTGAATGTTGCACTTATTTATTTTGGAACATGACGCACGGGAAAGAGCAGATAAATATTTGATGTTTGCAGCTCGACACGAACATCCTCACAGTTGATCGGTGCCATCAGCCTCTGCTCTCCTCCGCAGAGCTCCCCGAGAACTGGACGGACTCACGGGAGACCGTCTTGGAGGGCGTGACCTTTAACCTGCGACATCTGGGCATGACGCTGGTGGACCAGCCCAAAGGGGAGGAGCTGTCAGCAGCTGCTGTGAAGAGGATTGTTGCCACGGTCAGAGCTCACTGTTTACATCACTTCCTGCCAACATCAGCAACGTTGACAAAAGAACCCAGTGTGCTGCCTTTTTAAACCCCTGCATTGTTGACATTTGTTTTCAGAATCGACTGACTTTAGGATTTTACCGCCGTGTGTACGTGTCATAAACTGCGGCTCAAATTGGCTACAAAGCTGCTCCGAACTGCAGCATATGAATCTAGATGTTAATGCTGGGGGTTTTTGAAAGTGTCTGGTGATTAATAATGTAGCATGTTGTCTCTAGCGTGCAGCCAGAAATAGACACTGTAGAACCGCACAGCTGAGCAGCCTGCGCGAGCCAGCCGCGTCCACATGTTTTGCATCTGTCATAACGCCGTCCATCATTAATGTCTGATGCGTTTCCCCGGTGACAGGCCAAAGCCAGCGGGAAGAAACCTCAGAAGGTTGCTCTCAGGATTTCTCCTCAGAGGATCGTCGTACACGACAGCTCGACAGACAAGCTGCTGGAAAACGTCTCCATATACAGGTGTGTGCAGGAAGCTGCCGGCTGCTAGAACCATATTCATAACCAGAACCTCTCACAGGTGTGGCTGTGGGAGGGGCTACAAGATTCACAGGTTCTGCTCTGCTGTATGGAGCAGTGAGACGTTCAGGTCTGAAAGTGTCTGTGGGGAAGAGTTTTCTGTGTGCTGCTTGTCTAACCTGTGCCTCCTGGTCTGCAGGATCTCCTACTGCACAGTGGACAAACTGCACGATAAAGTCTTTGCTTATATCGCACAAAACAACTTGAATGGGACCCTGGAGTGCCACGCCTACCTGTGCTCAAAGAGGAAAGTGGTGAGTTTAGAGCAACGTTTCAGATTCTAAATCGGTGTTGAGCGTATAACGGTGTGGCTGTGGAGGAGTCGGTCTGCTTTGGCGGTGTTTGGTCACCTTCCTGATGATCGAAGGTCAAAGCCCGTCTCTGCAGCTCTCTCAAGCCTTTCTTCAGGCTCCAGAGACGACTGTGACCCGGATGAGAACCTACACAGACGGGAAGCCCTCCATTCATCCTGTAACTCCTCTCCTCAGTGTCCTGCTGCCACCGTCGCCCCCCCCATCCTGAGGAGGAATCCTAGAAGTCGAGCTCCTGTCGTCCTCTGTGCTGGAAAGCAGAAGGGCACTTTTCGTCTCCTCTTACTTGTCTCTTGTTCTGCCAGATCACACGATGATGCTCTGCTTCCTTAATGTGTTCCCCTCCATCATCGTGGTTATGAAGATACTTGTGATGCCCTTTCTGTGTAACTAACACCTGCAGAGTGTTGAGTTTGTACTTTACAGCGTTTCGACCATAAATGTAACTTTGCGTTGCTATCAAGATGAAGATGCTGCAGGTTGGGCTGTAAACACTGATGTCGTCTCTGCTCCGTTCCCAGGCTCAGGCTGTGGCTCTAACCGTGGCTCAGGCCTTCACAGTCGCCTTCGAGCTCTGGCAGGTGGCCAAAGAAGGTGGGCATCACTCGCTTCTCCTTCCAGGGAAATGACACATGCACAGACAGAAGAGCCCCTCCACACACTCAGGAGAACGTGTTTGCACCGAATCAGCCTTGACTCACAAACTGTTGATATCGTGTGTAAAGTTGGTCCTGACCGGTTTGTGTCTCGTTGTTAGAGAAAGGCAGGAGAGTGAAGTCCGGCTCTGCTGGAGAGGCCAGCAGCAGCTCGCGCTCAGAGAGATCCAACAGCTTTGGGAGCTTGAAGGAGACAGGTACAAGTCTACATTAGGTCATTCTGTTATCGACTCATCCACACATACCAAACATCACATGGGGCATTAGACCCCATGTTTGTGTTTCCAAGGGCAACAAACCTGCAGGTGGTCCGGTTTGGGATCAAACTGTGTTGGTGTCCAAAGTGTCCAAGTGTGGCTCTGCTTTTCCACTGAAAACATCCACAGCTGAGTTTCTGTGAAAGAAGCTCGAGGGTCTGTGATGCTCTGGGTTCAGCAGCTTCATGTTACTGTCTTATGCCCCTGTGACACGCAGGCGTTTCTGCCCCACTCAGGCTGTGGAAACTAACACTTGCTTTTAAAACTTTGCAACAATCAGTATGTTACTGAAAGTATGTCATTGTTTGCAGAAACAGGCGTAACAGAGTGATGTGATGATTCCCCCCATCATCAGTTTTAGCTGCCCTAAACTCTCTGTGGAGTCTGCACTGTGTTACTATGAGCTGTTACTATAGCAGCAATGCATTGTCCCTCCATCTCCTTCTTTCAGATGTGGCTACAGAGATGTTGTTGGACTTTGAGAACAGCGTGAACGTGGGAGAGGATCAGCTGGATAACCACAGAGACGCCTCGGAGCCCAACAACACCCCTGCCTGGGTACGTCCTGCTGCTCCGGTCTCAAAGAACCGTCCGAAAAGTCTCGCTTTAAATCAGGTTCAAAATGCTTCAGTGGCTGAAAATACTGAGATTTCTGAGTCGTAACGAGGTCACAGCACCAGTGTGAAACCTTATGTTCCTCGTTTTTGTTGTTGTTGCAGGAAACAGAAGATGGTTTGGATGAAGCGTTCTCCAGGTGAGATCTTGGTTTATGAATCCTTAAATAATCTGAAATGAATCCCAGATGATTTTCTCAATAAAATGCCCCACAAAACCAAATCTGCCTCTGACTGTAGTTCACACTCATGCTGCTCGGCTCTGTGTCGCCACCTGCTGGTGATTTCAGCAGACTGCAAAGCCTCTGATGATGAATGCATAATCTGAATAGTTGGTGGGGATGATTTGCTAGCTGAACTTTAAACTGTCCTCGATCTGCTGTGTTTGTGTCTCCAGCTGTGCTCTGGATAGCGCTGGTTCACTTCCAGGTAAAGTTTCCTGTCACCAGCTGTAGAGCGGTAGTCCCAGCTACTAATGTGACATCAGCCCATTCCATTCACTCACCTCCAAACCCAATAACACAACGTGAAACAACCTCCTCCATCTTTTATCGCCTCCCAAACCGGTTTGTTGTCGGCTGATTCAAAGTATCGAGTTGCAGTCAGATTAAAAATGCTGCCGTCTCCACCCGTTTCATCATCACCACACACTGCCTTTACCTGCCTGGTAACCCTCCTCTCTGATGTGCACTGTGCGTTTGAAGCAGTGGGGATCATGTGACCCCCCCATTTCACACACGTGGGCTTTGGTTGAGCACTTCCTGTGTTTGTGTCGCCTGAACTCATTTATGGACCAACGCTGTTGATCCCACAATTCAAATGAAGTAATGGTGCTGACCCCGACCTGCATCCACAGCCCGAGGGTGTAGTTACACCAACGAGTCTGAGGAGCAGAGCTGCAGCGAATTGAAATCAGTACAAAACTGATTGTCAGGAGTTGAGACGGCTTTTCTAGTTAGCCATGAGGGTGGGGGGGGGAGTGACAGTTAATTCTCACCAGAGCTGTTACACAAGCTGCCAGGCCTTCTTGTTTCTCCGGAGCTAGCTGGGGACGGTTCAGTTTTAATCCAGGTTGGTTCATCGTCAGTCTTTGTTTCCATGGAGAGTCTTTGGTGGCTGTTGGTGCTTTGGACCCTGCCTGCTGCGCTGGTCCCTCTTCAAAAGACCAAAAGCAGCGATGAACCGTTGTTCAGGATCATTTTCTGTGCCTGCAGCACAAAGCTGCTTTAGGACATTATTTAGCTGCTGTTGAAAAGCATTAAGCTCTTCATTTGTGATTAGAATTTTAGAATATTAAGAAACCACGTTGCTGGTTTGGGTCTTTTCGTAAGAACTGTTGCTGACAGCTGATGGTCATTTGTCTTTGCTTGCTCTGGTTCCTCAGACTGGCAGTGTCACGTACTAACCCCCAGGTCCTGGACATTGGGGTGACGCCCCGGGATTGGCTCACTGAACTCGACTGGGACGGCACCAACGGAGACACTCACATCAGCCCGTTTAAAGATGACTTCTTGGGCTTCTGACCACCAGTGCACCACCGGGAGAGAGGCGGCAACTAAAAGGAGGGTGGGGCAGTCGTCCCATGAATTTACCAGACATCAGTGTGCATTTAAGATGCGTTTACTGTCCATCCACAAGGGAATTAAGTGTTGTGAGCGGTGAGACGGAGTTTCACCTTGTTGCAGTCCTCCCTCTTTGTTTGTGGAGCCGGCACAGCCGACGCCCCTGTGCACCAAAGCAGTAATAATGTTGCCGCATCTCCTCCCATATTACTCTGCACACATTACTACTAACTTATGTTCTTCTGTCAGCACTTTGTTTACCTTGTTTTCCCCGTTTTTGCGTCCTAATCAGTGTTTTCTAGTGTTCAGTTCTAATTTTGTGGATGAAGTGACAATTAATTTGCAGACAGTAACACCAGGCCTTAATAACAGCAGGACAATCAGCTATTCCGTATGTTCAGGTCAAATCTGCCTCGGATGCAAAAATGAAAATAGTTTTATGTCTAAAATCTGAAAATCGTTGCACTTGTATTTATATGAGATCCTGCAGTGACTCATGAGGATGTTACAGGCTTTGCTTTTTCAGTGCAGCAGTGTAACGGAGCTGAGTGAAGCCCAGGTTTCATTTTACTGTGAAATGTTCGTGTTGTATAGAAATAAAACTTAATCATGAATATGTCATATTTATAGAAGTGTTTTGGTCTCATTAGTCCTTAATATTTTCCATCTCTGGTGTCTGAATGTGTTCAACTTCCTTACATTGTTTCTGTGTAAATTGACACGTGGATACTAAATGATGGTGTGAGTCGGTGAGCGAGCAGCAGGGGGCAGCCACGAGCTGTCAAAGGGAGCTGGCCCAGTGTACTCGGGATGACTGAGCTGTTGGCAGCATCTGATGCTGGTCACATCTTCAGGTCTGGACCAAGACGGTCATGTGTGCTCTCCAGCGCCACGCAGTCTGGTTCTGTTCATGAGCCTGTAGTGTCAGATTCAAAGTGACGTGGAGGTCAATAAATGCAACTTTATTAGCTCTGACAGGCTTTGTCATAAAGAGGAAAGGATACTTTGTGTCAGACGGCTCCATAAATCACAAGCAAGAGGACATGAAATCAAGGAGAAAGGACACCTGGACCTGTCTGGCTGCCCCGTCACACACTTGCAGAACCACACACACGTTCCCTGCCACGTTCTGTATTCGACCTGTGTGTGTGTGTGTGTGTGTGAGAACAGGACTCTGGAGGGCTCAGAGTCACGCGTCTCCCCTCTTCTCCCCCTAACAGGCTCTGGCTCAGTGAAGCAGGGGCTTTTTTACAATTCGTCCCGACAAGCTTACTTAACCAGCTGCATTATTTAACAGTCTTTCCTCAAAGGCTGCTCCAGCTCTGTCTCCACTCTGTGAGTCTGATGAAAGCGTCCACAGTAAGAAAGTCTCCATCAGAAGAGAAGCACTGCAGGCACGAGCACTTAGGAGGCAGTAACAGGTAGAGCCTCAGTGACCTTCGGCATCAAGGTCAGGTGACAGCAGGTGGCTGAAAACTGCTGTGACGTCTTTAGAGAAAACCGATTTTAAATGGGATCATTTGCTTTTGTGCACTGATGTATGTATGTGTGTGTATATATATAATTTTTTTACATCAAAGTGAATATTACATTTCATGAAGAACAGCAGTGAAAACCTTTTAACAGGAAGTGCTCGTCTAAAATTCAGGCACCTTCTGCATTTTTCCTCCATCCTTTAAAGCTTTTTGCAGTCGTCCTTTTAGAGCTTTTCCTCTTAAAAATACAGAGAACAAATCACCTGCAAAAGAGTTTATTCTCCTCCAAGCTGGCGAGGAATAAAAAAATATCCAAGCATTTCTCCAACTTTTTTCTCTCTGCGTGGATTGAAATGAAAGGTTTAGTGGAGCTGCAGCAGGGTGGGTGTTTAACCCACTGAGACGTGAGCTCAGGTGGAGAAGAGCCCTCGAAAACAAGCCTGCAGACAATAATTCTTTCACCTTGTTTTCCTTTTATCATCAGACTGGTGACACCTGTACACCACCATAACATGTGATTGAAGTGCAGACTTTGAACTTGATATACACAGTCGCCCATCTGCAGATGCTCCAAAGTAATTGGACAAACTTGTGATTTTAAATGTGAGGATATTCTCTCATAATGTTTCTGCGATGAACCGAACCCCAGCTTCATACTGAGCCCGCAGACAGAGTACTATCGATCTTGTCCTCTCGCTCTGAGAGGAAGCAATTAGAGCGTTTCCCAAAATGTCGATTTGTTTAACTGTCACACTGTTCGTCGGTCCTCTTTCAGCATGCGAGAGGGAATGAAGCCGAGTGGACGACGTGCGTGAGCGTGCTGAGTACGGGTTCGTGGCTTATTGCTCCACAGTAAAATCTCATGGGTAAACAGTGTGCAGCGGTCAAAGAGGGTATCTGGTAGTTATGTCATACACACACAAATGTAATTGAATAGCTGAGACGAGCACTGCAGCCGAGCTGGCACAGCATCGAATAAACATTTACAAAAACAAATCCATAGCTTTAAAGAAAATGAATCGACAGCGGCTCCGATTGATTCTGCTTTTAATTCGCATATCTAATAAATGTGGTCCATAAGGGGACCTGCTGCAGCAGCGTGCTGCAGCGGCTGCAAAGGGATGTGAGACTTGCATTGTTTCACATCCATCAGTTAACACCAGTGTGGCAGAGACTCATCAGCTTAAAGAGCTGCTGATGGGGAATGACTGCGTCCCTCTTCATGTCCTTGTCTTCCTCTTTGACATCCATGGCACAGCAGACAGACCCCATCCAAGCCTCAGCCATCCAAGGCGAGCAGCGACAGAAATGTCTGCATCATTAGGCTCCTTGATAATCTACGCAGTCATCATCTGCCACCACTGTTTACCCCATTCGTTATGAAGCAAATATCACCATTTTATTTGACACAACACCATTAGCTGGTGTGTGTCTGTGAGCCAAAGTGTGTGAACACCTGCGGTCGTGCGCTCTCTGGAGCCTCCTTCTAATTTATGTTTTCGGTTCCGCAGGATGCCCTGGATAGTTGGGAGTGTGTGTGTGTGTGTGTGTGTGTGTGTGTGTGTGTGTGTGTTGATGCACAGCGACTGGAGCTCCAGCCCAGTAAACCAGCCTTGAGTTTGAAGGCGTGGGCCACAAACACTGCAATCTAACCTTGTCACAGCCCATATGCTGGAGGCCAGCTTTGGCTGCCCACAGCCTTCATTAGCATTCAGAGTCCAAGCTGTGGACTGATCTGATATATCAGGCCGATACTGATCTTTCACTGAGATCACATCAAGCACCTGCCTCCTATTAATGGGTGTGATACAGTTAAATCATTAATATGCTTATTATATTGTTTTTTGGAACTCTTGATGCAACTGCAGTTTAATATTATCACTGTTTATCTAATGCTGGGCCTGTGTGCAGCCTCATTTCATCCTCTTTGTAAAACAAGCTCCTTTATCTTGTTTGTAAAATACTTTTAAACCTTTCAATAAATGAACTAAAGCTATCAGCGGAATGTGAAGAGACAAGCCCTGGTGTATTGTGTTGTAGTGATTTCAACTGAAATTGAAGTAGGGCCAGGCTGTACTTCTGTGTAATACCACATTCTGTCACAAGATGGTGCAGTAAGCCACTGCAAGCTTTATTTAACCAGGCAATTCACATTTTTACAATGGTGGCCTGGCAAAAGGCAAAGCCTTCAGAGGAAATGGGTGCAGCTTAAAAGAAATATGAAATTTCAAGCCTGATACACATCTTCCTACATCTAAACACACATACTGGTAAAACACTGCGCCCCGAAGTGGAAGCTATAGTTAAATTAAAGAGTTACCTTTAAGCATTTGTTCATTTTCCAGTTATGTGTAGACAACATAAAACACCTGTCATAATGTCTCCTGAGTTCAAGGAACAAGTCTCAGGTGAACCCTGGGCCCTGCAGCTCCCGAACCTTTCACTGATTTTTCCATGTTAGTTTGGGAATATGCAAAACTCATCCACAGCTATGTGTGCAAATGTAGCCCTGGGTGAAAAATACATTTTAACATCCTTTTTACTGCAATTATTGTTTCATCATTTAATAAGATTAACTTGGACTAATTTGGTACAAACCTGGGCCAGGTGGAGTGGATGCTGTCAGGCATGTAGCGCAGGATCGAGGACTGCTGCATTTATGCTTAAACTTAGAAAATAAATCACTGCCCATCTGCTAACATCCCTCAACAAGGAGAACGAAGCAAGCTTTGAAGTTTTTGTTGGGTGTTTAATTTAAATATGTTAAATCTGGCATTAATGCAGAGTGACATCTATTTCTTAACTATGTCATACTCTGCTTTTCAGCCTGACAGCATGAAGTGGCAGCAGCTTACAAACCATGACATCTTCCTATTGTTGGCTCCACTTTGCTGGTGATGTCTAATATTGGCTTCAATACTTTTCTCTTCTTCGCTGCATGAATAGGAGCAGCTAAATGTCTCAGCAGAAGAAGCGCAGTGACAAGGCTTCTGAGTCCCCCTTTTTGCACCCAACTGCATGGGAAGGATACACGATATAGAAAACAGGCTCATTTTCACAGCTGGTTTAATAGTGTAGAATGTCCCTTATTGTGTCAAAATGCTCAAAAGGAGCATATGCCTGAGCACATGCCCTCATATCCAGACTGGGGGGGGGCTTTTGAGGCCTGTGCCAACGTTCGTGTCTTACCTCCTGAACGGTTTAAACTATAAAAACCAAACTTGGTGACTTTGCCTAAAGTGTATCTACCGACCGTTGTGTCATATCGAATCAAGTTCACCACCACTTTCAACGTTTCCATGGTAGCGGTTTGTTTGACAGGCAAATAGTTGTCGTTTTCTTAATTAATCGTGCATTTTTTAAAGACAAGATTTTATATAATTTGATGCAACTAATACATTAATTAAAGTAATTGATTGTCAAAGTTGCTAATTTTTTAGGGATTTATTATTGTGTATACATCATTCCCTGAAAAAATTGTGACTATGCCTTAAATAGTTGAGGAGTTGTGGCGGGCCTCCTTTAGTTAGCGCTGGATGAGCTGACCAAGAATTCTGCGATGTTTCCCATGATGCACTGGTTTTCTTTTACTATTACCTGTCAGTAACTTTTGCTTACTCTCTCGCCATGCTCCTTTTATCTGCCCTCCCCCAAACGACTCCCAGCAGATGCTTCCCTTTGTTCGAACCTGGTTCTGTTACTTCCTGTTTAAAGAGAGTTCTTCCTCCCCACTGTTGTCAAGTACTACTTTGTCATGGTTGCTCTGTCTTTACCTTACAATGTGAAGGGCCTTGAGATGATTGTTACTGTGGACTGATGCTATAAACAGTAAATAAAAGTGAATTGATCGTGATTGAACCAAAAGCAGAACAGCTACAAAGTTACAACAACGTTAAAAAGGCTGGCGAATACTCACACCTGAGTGACTAATTATTACAGGATGTTGTTTCCACATGTACAGGAAGTGCAGCAAACAAGACACATACATGGTGCTTTGAAAATATTTTATTTCTTTTCTGTGTTGATACATAAGTAGACATTTATATTTTCATAGAAATAGTATATTTATATATACCATGGGTGTGAACAATAGCAGAGTCATGCTAGCCCTCATGAACAGGTTTTATCCCATTAACATCAAAATGGTTCAACAGACATCGTGATTGTACATAAAACACAGACTCCATTATTCTGCTGTAAATCCATGCTTCTTGGTTATTTGCTTTGACATAATGAACAATATTTGCCATAAGTAAATGGCCCTATTCTTTGCTACACTATGTGGGGCCTTGGAG
Source organism: Apistogramma diplotaenia (assembly GCA_015052665.1). Taxonomy (NCBI): domain Eukaryota; kingdom Metazoa; phylum Chordata; class Actinopteri; order Cichliformes; family Cichlidae; genus Apistogramma; species Apistogramma diplotaenia. The sequence goes on along the minus strand of VOQJ01047784.1, from coordinate 2,959 downwards.
TGATTATTCAGGGTTCTCAATATTCAGTCCTCCTGTCATCTACAGTACAGGCAAACCAGGTTCAGTTTGAAGATGAGCAGGAGTTTGGTTTAAGGCTACAAAGAAAAGAGACTGTGAGTGTGAATAAACACTTAAAAGTCCTCTGCAGCAAATATGAGTTGTTTTCTGGACCCTCGTGGACACAAAGTGTCCAGTGTAATACGCTGTCAGATCCGCTGTGGTGCAAATGTTTGTTTGAGCTTTGTTGGCGTCGTTTCTGTCAATGATGAGACATTCAGACCCAGATTCAGGCCTCCTCCACACCACGAACAACAGACACCCCTGTTAGCATTCAAACATGTGACCATGACTGAAGCTGGAGCTTCGTAAACCCCACCGGGTGCAGCGAGCTTCTCCGGCCCTCTGCGTCTGTCACTCATGAGTCTTTTCCCTCTGATTCTGACTCATCCTCCCCTCTGTGCGTCTCACTTGGTCTCTCACTGTCTTTAGCTCTCTCTCCGTCTCAAGCTTCATATTTGCACATGCCTCATTGGATGTTCACCTTGAGCAGCTGTTCAGTGGCTTCCTGCAGTCTCAGATTGACAGAGACTGAGCTGTCTGGGGCAGGCCCGCCTTCTGCTGCTTTTCTCCCCATGTGTCACTTTGGACCGCAGCCAGGTGGAGGAAAGACATGGAGGATGAGTGAGTGTTTAAGAGACTGTGTGTGTGTGTGTGTGTGCTTGGATTACCACTTGAGCTTCTGCAGCCTTACAGCCACTAAGTAAATGTGCACTTTTATCAGCTTCATATTAACATTCAGTGTTTATTTTATGAGTCAAATGTAATAGCAGTTTGGATCTGTGCATTTTTAAGTCCCCATTTTTTAAAAAAATTCCAAAACGAAAACTATAAAACTACATTTTGTCTTATTTATGGAGTATGAGTCTTACATCACGGCCAGAGTTGGAGCAAAACTATAAAAATGCTCTCATATAAGAAAAAATATTCTTGTTACTAAAGGGAAGAAAAGAATATTCTGTCAAATGAATCTAACATTATGGGACAGAATCAGGAAACGAGTTTAGAAAACATTTTTCCCTCAAAAAGGACAGTGATGTTAAAAAGACGAGTAACTACAGGAGCTTACACGAAAGCTTGTGCAGCATAAGCCAACACAACTTGCCTTAAATATCCATTCTGCTTAATGGCCACCAGGGGGCGATACCTGTAGATGGAAAAGCTCTGTTGGGCCTATCTTGACCTCTGGAAGTGCTTTTCTACTAAGTTTGTGTTCATTCATTTTGGGTCATACTGAACAAAAACAAGGTCAATTTAGTGAAACTTGTTTCAGAGAAGAGGCCTATCCAGGGTATGCTAATGCTAATGACGTCAAAAATAAGTTAGCCAATGAACATGCGGTTTTAGCTGCTAGCACCAACTTGCATCCATCTGCTACCAGTTTCCAAATAAAACCAGGGGTATGTGCAGTGATTGTGAGATCGCTGGTTGCACCAGCTGATTGTTACTAACCCTGATCTTATCTTAGTGCACAGCCGTCTTATGAAAGCAAAAGCACATCAGTGCTTTTAGAGACGAGATTCACCTGCTTTTGCAGTGGTGCCGACTATGGAATATGGCCCAACACCAACTGCTAGTTAGTCAGCTCCTCGTTGCTGCACAGGCCCAGCAGATTGCTTTCTGCCCCTCGCTGCTGAGAAGTCGTAAATTTGACAGGATATACAGCAGTGCTGCAGGTTTGTGCTCCTGACCAGGTAAACGGATCTGTTATATGACAGCAGCACGAAGAGCCTGGATGCTGCAGCAGGCGCTAACTGTTGGGTTGGACCTGGCTCGAGCCTTGGAAGTAACCTATCCTAGCTACCAGTTGGGTTAATTCTTATTAACAGTAACAGCCGTCTGCAAGTGTGCTCAGATCAGCATCAGCACAACAGGAATATGCTTCTTGTCCTTTTTTCACAGCGTTATTATTTATTTATCTACTTTTAAAAAGGAGGGTAACAGGAACAAGAGGGTTATTTAAAAGTGCTTCCAGGTTTTTTCTGCTTTCCCTCTTGTACACATGTGCAGTCAGTCTCAACTCCAGCTTCTAAAAGACCAGCTACACTTTCTAAAAGCTTGACATTCACTTCCCTGGAGTCTACTTTGTTTGACATGCTTGTTCTTTAATTCTGCTGTGCTCTCCAGTGCTGGTCATGGTGCCCTACTTCTGTCATCGCCTCAAGTGTCGTTTGCTCCCCAAAATCACATCTTCTCTTTTAGTCTTTGCCTCTGTGTCTGTGATCCACTTCCTTTGGGTTTCTTGATGTCAGAAGATTTGCTCCTGTGCTTTCCCAGATGACCACATTATTGATTAGAAGTCATTTCTTGACTGAAACTGCTGGCTAAGGCTAAACGTAGATTTGGTAAGATTGTAATCCACGTCGGCAGTAATGACACACGGTTACGCCAGTCGGAGGTCACTAAGATTAATATTGAATCGGTGTGTGACTTTGCAAAAACAATGTCGGACTCTGTAGTTTTCTCTGGGCCCCTCCCCAATCAGACCAGGAGCGACATCTTTAGCCGCATGTTCTCCCTGAACTGCTGGCTGTCTGAGTGGTGCCCCAGAAACGAGGTGGGCTTCATCGATAATTGGAACAGTTTCTGGGGAAAACCTGGTCTTGTTAGGAGAGACGGCGTCCATCCCACTTTGGATGGAGCAGCTCTCATTTCTAGAAATCTGGCCAATTTTATTAATGCTCCAAAACCCTGACTCTCCAGGGTTGAGACCAGGAAGCAGAGTTGCAGTCTTACACGCCTCTCTGCAGCTTCTCTCCTCCTGCTACCCCCCCAAAACCCTATCCCCATAGAGAGGGTACCTGCTCCCAGACCACCAAAAAATAAATGTAACACTAGCAAGAAACTACTTAAGCATAAAAAATCCAAAACAAAAAATAATACAGCATTATCTACTGCTGCA
>VOQJ01047783.1:17622-32350 GCA_015052665.1 Apistogramma diplotaenia | reverse complement strand
AGTGCTGGTCATGGTGCCCTACTTCTGTCATCGCCTCAAGTGTCGTTTGCTCCCCAAAATCACATCTTCTCTTTTAGTCTTTGCCTCTGTGTCTGTGATCCAGTGGAAAACACTTCCTTTGGGTTTCTTGATGTCAGAAGATTTGCTCCTGTGTTTTCCCAGATGACCACATTATTGATTAGAAGTCATTTCTTTAATCTCTTGTCTTGTGTGAATGAATTAGTTCATTTTTTTAAACCATGTTTCTGTTCTCTGTGATCAAAAGTGTTGGGCCTGTACCAGCGACTGCTGATTCTGGCCTTCAAATAACACTGGATGCTAGCACATCATATGAGCTATAGCTATCAAGCTAGTGACGCTAGCCAAGAGTATTTGCCCTGTGATGCTATCAGGCTAAAACACCAACTGATGCTCATCAGAGGACATTAAATACAAAATGAAAGTGTGAATGTTGCAGATGCCAGTAGTTTGATACTATTAACAAGTTAAAATTGAATTTCCTGCTATTACATTCAAAGCTTCACTTAATCACATCAAAGGACACAAAGCCTTTAATGATGAAGACTAAGCGATCTGCTTGGTGCTGTCACATCCAATACTGGCTGCTGCTGCTCACCCAAACCCAATAAGAGAGCAGCCTAACCTCTGATAGCACCTGCAATGAATAATATCCTGGATTATCTTGTTAGCTAGTTAACCAGTTATGCTAATATTTATATCTAAGCAACATTTCTGGTTTTCGTTTGTTTTAGAAAAGCCACAAACCTATAAACAGGCTCATATTGTACTTAAATGTGCTTAAGGGTCAAAAAAAGCTTCTTTTCCTCTTCTCATCGTATCTGTCCTTTCCCTCTGAGTTCTCTTTCATTGATCCTGTCATTCTGCTCCTCCCTCTGGTCTGTTTTTTCTTACTTGTTTACCAGGTAAAGCCAGTCTGAGACAAAAAGGTGATAAATGGGCAGCAGAGCGAGGGGTGGGCAGTGGGCCGGGCCGAATGAATGAGAGCTGATGCCGAGAGGGGGAAGGCAGCCCGCGGGAGTCTGAGAGTGGATATAATGAGAATCAGGGGAAACTGGGAGGGAAGAGAAGCCAGGGGGAGACTGGTGAAGGGTGGAAACAAGGAAGGGTGAAGTGATATATGAGGAAGAGCATCCCGACATAAACGGGAGGATGGAGGTGGATGGAGGTGGATGAAGGTGGATGAAGGTGGATGGAGGTGGATGGAGGTGGATGGAGGTGGATGGAGGTGGATGAAGGTGGATGGAGGTGGATGGAGGTGGATGGAGGTGGATGGAGGTGGATGGAGGTGGATGGAGGTGGATGAAGGTGGATGGAGGTGGATGGAGGTGGATGGAGGTGGATGGGGACAGAGGAAGACAAAGGAGGGCTGATGAAGCAGGGAGGGGGTGAAAGGCGGAGGCAGGGTGAGCTGGTTTGGCAGAACTGACTGCGATGAGAACACAAAGCCTGGCGATCTCTCAGCACAGCAACATTTAAATCCAGCGTGCACGTGCACGTGTGTATATGTGCTCCTTATTAGCAGTCGTGTCAGCGAGCGAGGCATTCAGACGCTCACTCGTTATCGCTAATAAGGATGCAACTCTGCAGAGTTCAGCTTCGCAGCACGTCTGTGTGACTGTTGGAGTGAACTCAGCTCGACAGCATCAGTATATCTGTGAGTGTGCAGATTCATTTAAGAGGAAACAGATAATGAAGTCTTTGGCTGGACGAAGTGTTTTGCTCCTGCACATACAGCCCTTGAAGTAGTAACACTATAAAATAAAATGTACACTGGATTTCTCATTTAATAAAGCCGTACACACGAGCTCCCCACTTTAAATATCTCATTAACTTTAGTTCTTCTTATTCTAGAAAAGACCAAAACGAAAGTGCCTGCGGCGCTCGTCTGTCACCCGTCTGCTCGTGCTGAACACACAAACTGCCACAAACACATTTACTTTCATTTTTAATCAGGAAACATCTGGATGCTCCAATTTCTTTGTGTCAGAAATGTTAGTTAATCAGGACTTAGCAGATTATATATGTTGGCGACTGCTTTCAGCTGCAGTTAAATATGCATTTGTTGTCCTGGTGAGTTTTCCCAGCAGTGGGATGATTGACGGGCTTTTTCCTACCCAAGGACGCTGCGAACAGCAAACTGCCGGCGACTGATTGGTAGATGTTGATAATATATTTCTTAACTCCTGAATTCCTGGACCTGCTTGGCTAAGCTGAAGCCGCTCCAAGAAGCCTCGGCCACGTGGCCGCGTGGGTCTCTGGCTTTTTAACTTCTTGGTCTTCAAGACACTCTGAGATTTTACCCTCTGTATACACTTCATTAGCAATGATGCCCTACATCATCTTCATCCAAATTCCCTGCACATCCCGCTGCAGACCGCAGATGACATATGGTGCTGAATATGCATTAATGAGCAGTAACCCCCGATATGAACAGTTATTTCCAGCTACGCCGTGATTTCTCTTCCCGCGGTGCACAATCATGCTACGTTAACTACTAACTAATTGGCTGTAATTGTGCACATGCATGGTTTTTCACTTTGTGGTGATGGTGTGATCTGTTCGAGGGGAACCGAGCTGCTGTATTCAATCACCCAACTCATACCAGCCAAGCAGCGAGCGATAATAAAGAGAGTCATCCTAACCTATCAATACTGCTCACCTAACAATAATCATCATCCGTAATGGAGACCGGGACTGTGAAGGCTTGAATGACCACAACAGGGGAAGCACCAAACAGCAATGTGCTTATCGTCGCCACACGGCACAGAGAGACAGGAGAGAGCAGCTGCTCCACGGAGACGGAGGAGGAGATGCAGATGGACAGACGTAGAAAAAGAGAAAGTCTTGTTTTGTTGTGTGCTGACTGGTACCTGGACCAGCTGCTGGCGCCTGGCAGCCTGCACCTCTGCCGCCTCTGACGACCGCACAAACCTGAAGCTGACATTGGTGTTGATGAGCCGCCCGTGGGCTTCGACGCACCGATGAGGAGGGACCACAACACGCGTGTTAAGCAGTCCTCGTTTTGCTTGCTGCAAACAGCGCTTTAATCATTTCGCTGGGCTGCAGCCTTTCATCCCCCGAGTTCACGTTTGTGTCTGTGAGGAGTTTCTGTAATGATTATCTGTTCTTCAGTATGTGTTCTGAGAATGGCTTTCTGTTGGTCTCAGGATCTGAAAGACAGAAAGAGTCGGGATCCTGTTTGAGCCTCGTTGAATAACTGCTGTCCAAACTAAAGCCAGTCATTAATCAGTGGGCCGAGCTGGTTCTGACAGCAGAAATGACAAGAGAACGCGACAGGAATGAAAATGAGTGCAGTCATATAATTAGTCTGTGAGCCAAATTAAAACTGCATCTGTAGCTGGCTTTTCTATGTATGCTGCTGACTTAATAAATCTGTCAAAAGCCTATACTGGAGATATGTCATTTGCATCCCTGCCAATTACTTATAAGATGTGTAAACACTGCTCTAAGCTGAAGAGGAACTCACAATTGTCTTTAAATGCTGGGTTTAGTTTTTAGGTCTGAAAAGTTAGTTCTCTGGTTGCAAAAAGAAGTTTGATTACTATAGAAGTCTGTGGGAAAATTAGCCTTTTGCTTCCTTCAATTAAGTCACCACTCGGTGGAAGAAGCAGAAAAGGGAGCATGAATGAGAATTTTCAAGCTTCCTGTTAAACATAAATCCCCCCCCCCTCGTTTTTATTTGGGGGGGGGGGGCAACAAACAACAAGGTTGGGTTGGATACAGTATTTTTAGACTGATACTGTTACCAATATTTGGTCATTTAAATATTGCAGTATATTAGCCAATGTTGTTTTCTTTCAGACACATGAAACATAAATAGATTTCGCCAACATTTGTTATGTATTATTTATTTATGGTCGTGCTTGTGGCGTTCCAAACAGCCAACAGGGAAGTTGCAGAGTGCGCTCTCTGGTGGACAAACCATGCAACATCAACACTCATCACTCATTTTAATTTCTAAATTTTCATTTATCTAACATTTTTAAATGCCGATTCTGACAGGACTAGTTAATAGCTAATATCAGCCTCCTGATGATGGTCAGGGTCTACGTGTCACAGTAACTGTGCCCATCTTCACATACAGTCTATGTAGAGACGACAAATCAAAGTTTTGCTGACAGTAAAGGTTTCCAGGCCTCACCTGGGTTTCCAGGCCTCACCTGTCCTGAGGTTTAAGGAGTTGGTTATTGCAGAAGGCGATGCAGGGCTGGTCTTAGACGTTGCTGCGCAGTAACCCCCCCTGTGGGTGCTCAGGAGTACTGCACTCTGAGGAGTTCTTGGCTTTGTCCTTGTTGTTGTTGGGCTCGTTATCTTTGATGATGTCGTACTGACGACAAAACAGGGCGATCACCCCTGAGAGACAAATGCACATCATGATTCTCTGCTATAATAATAATAATGTAAAATAAGTGCTGATGTTGTCACCTTTACCTCCAGCAGCTTGGAAACCACCACAATGTAGCGTTGCAGCAGGTATGTGAAGATACCAGACATCTGGTTGTCTGTATCAGTATCACTACAGTTTTGACTACCCAGCCGCTGATGATACCTATGATGCTAAAAGATACAAGTACTGTCTTTTTTGGGCGTGCAGGGATAACTGCATTTGCCACAAATGATCCACCTGTAATGTGAGACGATCATATTTTGGAAATAAAAACAAATCCAACTGCTGAAAACCTCCAATTATCCTTTTTTATAGCTGCAACAACATCTTGGCTCTATATACAATTATAACAATGTTACAGAATCAAAGTCTTCTGCTTCTTTCACTCTTTTATCAGAGGTTGAAAATGTGCTGCAATAAAAAGGTTCTGCACATTGAGGGTGTGTGTTTCCCACGAGTCACTTAGGTGGCTGAAGATGCTAATAACAGTGTAGGAAGCTGCAGGCTACGGTGGATGATGGCTGTGGTGCATATCTTATTCAGAGAGGCGTGAACACAAGGTAATCATTTCTAAATTTGAAAAGCACATTACACCCTCTGTGCCTCCTAATTTCTTATCCAAGGACGTCCTCCTTCCGGTCGATCCAGGACGGGATCATTTCATCCTTTCCCACGCTTGCTTGTCGACTGCTCTCTCAACAGCATGACGTGATAGGTCAGATTAATCTGAGCTAACTCCATTGCAGTAGCACATTCCCTTGTATTATTCAACTGCCTTACAAACTACTGGACTCCTGCATCTGCTGTGCAAACTGTCCATCAACAGCTTCATTCTTGTTGGACAACGTAACAAGAAAAGGCTCCGTAAGGCCACAGAAGGTCCAGTCTGACTGAACTGGACATGTGTGTGTTGCACACAGCTCCATGAGGTAATGCTGAGACTACTTCAGTGCTCAGCTCATGTTAACACTTAACGCTGCTGATATTGTTGAAAGCTTTAGAACAAAGCAAGCATCAGCATGTTGGAGATTCCTCAGCAGCTCTCGGTATCTGCTACAGCAAAACAGTGTTTACATTAGAACGTTTTCAGACGAATTGACAAAATGGTCTAATTTAAGCTAAAAGGAAGCAATTGCAGCTCCTACTTTGTCATCCACAGCTCGAGATCTGCTGCACTGCTTTTTTTGTATTGTAATGTATTTGTTTCAGCAGCTGGAAGTGGTGCTACTGATGTGTCGTTAAGGCCATTCAAACGAAGCTGAGAGAAACAGAGACACAGGCGGCGTGCAATGAGCAGATGGTGATGTGAACTTGATGCTGAGATGGGCGCGTGGAGCCTGCCTTCAGTCAGGGAGATGAAAACACGGCACAGAGGAGGTACAGCTGCGACGGCAGATACAGAACAAGCGCGGAGGAAGGAGAAAGGGAATAATTCATGATGGTGGGGGCACACGTGGAGGGTGGAATGCAGGCCTGAATGGGCTGCAGCCTCGGCGGTTCTGCTTGTGTCAGCCTCAGCTCATCTGATCGCTGCAGCACCAAAGGGCAGGCTGGGATATCTCCCTGTGATAGCCCCCGGCATTCCCCACAGGCCCAATTAAAAAGTGAAAAACATAATTCGCCTCCTTCACTCTCAGTGCCCTCGTTTTTTTCTCTTCTTGAAACTCGATCGACTCTGGATTTTCACTCTTCTTCTTACAGAGTGCCCCCCCCTCCTGCAGAGCACCGTGTGTACTGTATATACCTCATACAGCATTGGGCCATATTTGTATATGGTTGCACGTGGTGAACCTGGTTAGGAAGAGATATTTAGACGTGTGTGCATGTGTGAAGCAGTGCTGAGATGCATCACACAGCTCATCACTGGGAGGCCTAAATAACAAGTAGCCACATTCTTGCAGTTTGTGTTGTGAGGACAGAAAATGGTGGTTTGCTTCTGCTTTGAGTGGACGTGGTATCATTTAGTCTTTTAGTCTCAGCCTTGAGTGGAAAAGAGAACTTTGATGTAAAATTAAGCTTTGACATAAACTCCTCTGTTACCGAGCAACAGCCTGTTATAATACAGGACTCAGAGTTTCTGGCAAGAAGTAGAATTGAATATGGCCAAATGTTTATGGAGTTTATGTGCATGTGTTATAAGATTGCTAACATGGTTTTTTGGAGAAGACTAAAATATCGGAAAACTGTTCACACCCAAATTCACACCTGTGGGGAATTCACCAGCTAACCCCACTAACTACCTGGGTTTGGACTGTGGGAGGGAACCAGAGCACCCACAGAGAACCCACACAGAACATGCAAATGATGAATCTGAACAGGACTCTTTTGCTCCTGTAAAAATTCAGTTCAGTTCCGTTTCATTTACACACAGTAGCGCCTGGAAAGGAAAAACTGCGTTTTCACAGGAACAAACCTCCGGCAGTCCTGAATGCCAGCTGGGAGCAGGTTCCACAGAAGAGGGGCCTGAAAGCCAGCAGCCTGAGAGCGGTCCTGACGGAGTCGGGGTATGCTTTATGGCAGTTCTACCTTCTGACTGACAAGTCATGAATTCAATTTTCAGTTCAATTCTATTTATGCAGCATCAAATCACAGCAAACAGTCTCCTCAAGGCGCACACGAGCGTTCGGTGTCCCGTGCTCGTCACACTCACTTGTTTTAAACAGCAAGATGTTGAGAATGAAAATGCACAGCAATGTTCTTCTGCTCATGCATGACTAGTAAAGGTAGTGTAACAGAGAGCTGGCAAGCCTGAAGAAAGGTCACTACAGAAAAGTGCTGGTGAGGACGTGCTGCGGTAACTTCTGAACCAGGAGCTCCTCCAGAGCTTATTCTAGTCAAACTAGCAACACACTGCTGATTTTAGTTATTATTATTTTGCTTATTTTTCAGGGGCTCAGATGGATCCACATGTGCAGGATGTCCTTCCTAACACAAGCCTCCTATTTGTCTCTGGACTTTTGGCACTAGCTTGTGAAAACGTGTTTGTGTCGCCTCCTGGAATCAGAATCTTTTGTATGCAAAGTTAATGTGTTAACTACGACACCACTACAACACTGTGGCGATAACCACTTCATCACAGGGCCACAAGAGTCAAGAGGATGGCTCCAAGACATTTTTCTTTAAACACTAAAATTTTGACTAATTTCAAGCAAATTGTCTCACTGTGACAGAGTAAAAAATCTTTTGACATTTAATCTCACAGAAGCATCAATGTTTTCATTTATTGCTACAGAAGAAGGGCCAACATTAGCAGGCTAACGCTTGCATTTAGCTCAAAGCAGCATTTAGCTTTGTTGCAGCATCACAGAGTTGCTAACAAGGCTAAACGCTTAGTCCTGTTTTATAGCATGTCCCTCTCTCAGATGACTGCCCCTCGCTGGCTGAGCCTGGTTCTGCTGCAGGTTTCTTCCTGTTAAAAGGGAGTTTTTCCTTCCCACTGTCACCAAATGCTGCTCATAGGGGGTCGCTTTGACGGTTGGGTTTTCTCTGTAATCATTGTAGGGTCTTTACTTTACAATAAAAAGTGCCTTGAGGTGACTGTTGTGATTTGGTGCTGTAAATCAAACTAAATTGAAGTGAATCTTCTCTGCTCTTCTCTGAGCCGGTGGGCCGGTGGTAGCATAGCACGTTTGATTCTTGCCGACCCAATCAAAACCTCTCATACCACCTATGGGCACAGCCTCACCTGCCTCCCCTGACTGCACGTCACTGTTGTAAGTATATGTATGAAGGTAATCCATAGTAACTCCATAAGGTAGCTACAAAGTGCACTAACCCACAAAGAAATTGAAAACTGTTTCCTGTATCTACATATTATGCTACAGTAGCTACAGAAATGCCACAGCTGCACATGCTAATGCACACGATAAAGCGCATAGAGGACGGTTTGTTGTTAGAGCTACATGATTTTTGCAAACCCATTAGAGGAAGGATGCAGCGCCCTGGGACACAGTGGATGCATCACATGTAAGCATAAATCCTCTGGTTTCATATGCAAAAGGAATTATTGCTCTATCTTATGTGGTTTCACATTTAAAATTAGCTACCAACTGGGGGCGCCGGTGCTCCCGTCGGTCTCAAAGGGCTACATCCGTTCGTACATATAAGGGCTTGAATAATCAGCCCCCACCTTATCATAAGAACCTAAAAAGCAATAAGGTGGAACATGAAATTACTTTTCATGAGCACTTGTTTCTTCTGGTTGCCTTCTGCTGATGAATATATAGGACTGAAACTTATGTGTTGTTGCCCATATTCACACTGGCTACCTTCACGTCATCCCGAAAGCCCTGCAGGCCACATCGCACTCATCACAGAGGGATGATGCTGCAGCCAGTGATTGTCTCTTAATAGGAACTCATTGTGAGAGCACATTTGCCCCAAAGACAGGGAACTCCGATGAGGTCTGTGGTGACAAATGTGCACTGCTGAACAGAAATATTACCTGCCCACATGACGAGCACCACTACAATGATGATGAGTTCTCCTGCCCTCAGCTGGGCAGCATCACCGACCTCCTCCATCGTCACCTCATCTGGAGAGAGAGCACACAAAGGCGCACACAGTCAGCAGCGAGCCACTGAGGATGCTGCAATTCATCGTCCCGTAGAGCAAATGTGAAACTGGCGTTATTCTGAAACTCTGCAGGGAAAGATAAAAGAATCAAACAGGGTGACGAGAGAGCAGAGAGGCTGACTGGTGTAAATTCTCTCCTCTGGTCAGTGTAATTAAAGCTAAGTGAGAGCAGAGGTCCGCGGAGACGGAGTAAGCTGGATCCCTACCCCATCAATCACGTTGTTTCTCTCTGACAGCACTCTGGCAGCAGCAGCATAGAACCAATCACTGGGTTAAAGGTTTGGCCACAGTCTGGACTACAACCACTCCCTCTCTGCTGCCAACATCAGGCCTTGTGCTTCCTCCCATATTCCCATAGTCAAACTGCCTCCTCACTCCAGCTTCCTCTGGCTCAGCCTATTATCTAAAGCATAAAAAACCCTGAAAAAAGACATCACTGTCAAGGCTTTGTCTGTGCTTGCATCTTAAGATGATGTGCATATCCTCAAAGGAGGTGCTGACCACACGCTGGCTGAAAGAAGCTGATCTTAAAGGTATACTGGACTCTATAAACTACATGCAGCTGACAGCAAATAAAACTTAAGTGCATTAAAATAGAACAGGACAAACACAATGTAAGACACTGCTGCATTTGATTGTGTTGTTATATTCTGAAGTGATAAAAGGTGAGTGAAATTATAATTCACCAGCCAGGCTATCAGCTGTGCATCACTTTTTTATGATTTCATTACTTCATGGGAATTCTTAGGTTTGCTTTCACCAAAACGTTATGATAGCTGTCACATAGTCAATAGTTTTGCACATTTAACCACTCTGCAAGCCGGCACCCGTGCTGTAATCTCAAAATATGATCAGGTACAGGTAAATATAGTTCTGGCCTCTAAGGAAGGGGTGCGTTTCATCCCCAAGTCTGGTCTCTTCACATCACAGGTTTGATACTTCTCTGCTCTGGCTCGCTCGCAGATCTGCTGTTGCCATGGTGATCCCTCTGGGCTCAAACTGAGTCCTTAGGGTTTACGGTGGAAAGGCTATACTCTAATAAGTTGGTGAGAGTGGATTATATGTTTATGTTGTGAGGGCAGACCCGAAGCTATAAGAAGAGGTGCAGAGACCAGCTCAGGACTCTGTGGCCCGGAGAGTGTCTGTCAGCAAGTGCTGGTGACAGAAGCATCAGCCATCGAGCCGCAGGAGACACAGAGTCGGTCCTGAGCTCAGTGGAGCTCCATTATGGGACATGTGCACTCCACTTTGCACATTATATCAGTTTTAGCAGGTTTGCATGAATTGAAATTAGCAGTCGCATCGCACACTGTTTAACCCAACATCGTAAAATTCATCAGCTGAAGCCTCTACTTAGTGAGCTGCTAATACATGACACGCAAATTAATCTCACCCACCAAAACTAGAACCCTGACTTCTCAGAAGGCCTGTTGGTACAGTTAGCTACACAGAAAGCCATGTTATTGGTTAGATAACAACAGAAATTACATTTTCTCCAAAGCCGCCAACACTGCTAGCAGCCTGTGTTAGCTTGTCATTCAAAGCAGCCGAGCCTGATAATGTAAAACTTTAGGCTTTAACACACATTTAACACACATTTAAAGCGCTGAGTTTAAAAAGTATGGAGTCATCGTGAGCGGATAAATACGCTTCAGAAACCGAAACAGTAAAGAAACACGTTTAATTCTGCTGTACAGTCGGTCATTTTAATATGGGAACAAAGATGACAAATTAAAGCTTTAATACCTTTTTATTATTTCTGTTCATGAGTGTATGGGGTCTGAATTAGGACTGACTGTAAAGCCAATGCAACTGTTCCATATGCAGAAGTCTAAAACTGCTGCAGCTTTAATGGGAAAGCTGTGAAGATAGTGGTTTGACTGGGAACCCTCCAGCCTGTACATGCATGAGCGCAGCTGCGTTACTGTAGAGCTGCACAGCAACCTGGTGCTCGGAACAATTTCTGAGATAAATTAGAGGTAGAAGCAGCTCAGACAGTAGGCAGGCGTTGGAATATTTTACTGCTGAAAAAGATTTATTTACCAAATGTTTGGCTTTTTCAGCAGCCTATATAAAGTAATAACCAGAAATAAAAAAATCACATAACAAATAAAGGTTTTACCACATCGAAGTGTCTGTGCACTCAAAACTTCCATAATATCTTTGCATGTGAACAACACACACACAGACACACAGGCAGGCTTCATGTTGTGTTGCAGATCCTGTCAGGCTGATTAATACCCGCTTAGAAGGGGAGCAGAGCAGTAATGGCTGGGAGATTTAATCAGGGCAGCTAATGAATGCTTCCACCAGCACACACACATGCACACACACATGCACACGGTGTTTGCAGACAGGAAACTTCCATCAAAGCCAGTCAGCCCCTAAACATCAACTGTTGCGCTAAACATCGAATACATTACAACATAACAAAAATGTCAGGCGCCATTATGATTTATGACCTCAATTTTCTTTACACCAGAGATTTATTATATTAATAAACCACGACGTTACCAGTGAAATAGGAAACTGGCAAACTCAGCTGAGGAAACATAAAATGAGCCGAATCACAGCTGTCTGAAACTACAGTTCCTAAAATAAAACTCCAAATTTAAAACAGAAATAAACATTTTATCAGGCAGGAAAAAAAAGCCTGCACTGGTTTCTTTGGATAACTTCCCCCTTCAAGACGACTGCACGGTTTATAGATCTTTATCACCAGTTTGAATTGTATTAAGGCATTAGCAGGGCCATGGGTGCTCTGAGCAACACCTGTGTACCTGCTAGGTTTCACATCAGCTGATTCAAGTGGCCTCTGGAGTTGTGGTGTTGGTGCCTTTAAGCCTTTGTAACCTGACAAATAATATGACCTGGTTAACTAACAGACCACCCAAGACGTCTGTGGACCAGTTCTGGTGAGTGAAATTCTTGTATTTTGTTTCTGTTTCATTAATCTGTATGTTAGCATGAATTAGCAAATATCTGTAGCTGTTTGATGCACTTACATAGTCGCTGGATACATTTTTCTTGTTAGAAACTGTCAGCTGATCGCTTAGAAATCCACTCTATCTTTAAATATGGTCTGGAGGCAAAAATGACTTCAGTCCACATTCCAATGCGTGACATCATGGTGGCAACAGCCATCTTTTATATACAGTCTATTATTAAATAGCTAAAAGTATTATTTCCATATCATTTAAACATGGAACATCTCGTGGTGACAATGACCTTTTTTGTCGGGGACATGCAGGTTGAGATTTTTGGAGTGTTGTGTGCTCTTGAAGTGCATAAAGACCCTTTATACACGATTTAAGTCAGCTGGAAGTGTTATATAGTCAGCCAGCTCATGCAGCTTGACTTAATTGCCTACCTAGCTACAGGGGATAAAACTCGCCCATAGAAACTGGGTGGTCGCAGTGCTGATAAATCCACCCACGTCTACCTGCATATATGTATTGAAATTAAGAGCCTAATTGTTTCATAAATCACCAAGAATTTCAAGTTAAGCTTTCTTGCTACTGCAGCAAGAACGGAAAATGAAAAATGTACCTAAATGTTGCATTTTTACTGTTTCCATAAGTTAAGATACATTTTCTTAGATTTTTCATACTGTACACTGCTGACTAACACATTTCTGCCTCACAGGGCCCTCGGCAAGCTCCCTCACGGTGGTGTTTCCAGGGAATAGGCCGTTCCCTAATGCCTCCTGTTTCCAGTCTTATCACTTTGCTGCTGATGAGTGTTTAGCATTCGCCGTGTCCCTCTGAAGCAGCTGTTTTTGGCACAGTAACTGGGTCGGACACGATAAAATTGGAAGCAGTGCAAGCCGCTCCTGATAACAGCGCCTGAGAATTAGAACAATACATCGAATAGGAGGTGGGAGGGACTCCAGCAAAGATGGCAATTCCTGCGTTTTGTTAGTATTTAACTGTCAAAAAAAGTATTTTTGTCCCGATGAAACATTAAGAAAACATTAGTCTGTTATTGTCTGTGGTTAAAAGCTGCTATTAAAGTGCTTCTACCTGCAGATTATGTGTGAATGTGTACATTTAGATTTGTGTGCAGCAGCAGGGGATGTTGGTTTCCTCTTTGAGTGCCCTTATGTTGATGCACGGTTGCCTTTCCTGCATGCTTTTATAGATTTGCGATCCCAGCATGCACTGAATTTAAATGATCTATTTGTATTTGTGTGTTTGTAGCATGTGCTGTGCAAGAACAAAATCACACGATGTGTCTGCCTGAGAAATATCTGAGGATACAAAATTTAAAGAGACAGATTTGAAGAAGCCAAGTGAAAAGTTTAGGGGAACTTTATGCAAGTCAAGAGAAAATAGTGGACAAGGCAGTGGTAGAGTTTGTATCCCCTTTCATGTTGATAATCACAATAGAAACATTTTAAAAAGTATTATTCTCTCACCGGGGCTCTTGGAAGCCATCTTCTCGGACTCCTTTGGCGTCCTGAACAGGACAGGCTGACTGGGAGGGCTGCTGCCTCCCATGCTAATGCTCTGAACGTGCACGATGTACTCGGTGTCCTCATCCAGATCCCACAACGCACAGGAGCGTGTGGTGGTGTTCACTTCCTGGATGAACCTCAGCATGCGTACATCCTTCTTCTGCAGCACCACAATGAAATAAAAAAGAGGCAGAAATGTAAATTACGTAGTGTTTTTTTCCCCGACATTCCGAAATCTTTGGCATGAAAAGGTTCACATTTCAAGATAATACTGAAGCATATGAAAAAGAACTTTTGTTTTAATTCAAAATAATAGGCTTAGCAATCCTCCCTTTCACTAACAAGTGAATACTCCCTGGATTCATGCTTTATCGAGTGCAGATTTCTAGTCCTGGTTAAGTCTGATATGCCAACACGTCTCTCTTGGCTAATAGAAAAGAAAATGCTGAAATAAAGCCTTCTGGGGTTTTTTCTCTACAATGTAATTAAGCAGAAAGAAACAGCGAGTGCTTCTCTGGCAGTGTAACCCTACTAGAAATGTACATTATTATCCAGCTAGAGCTGCTCGCTCAGGTCAGTTGGCTCCTGCTAGATTAAAAGTAAGGCACCTTGGGGGCACTTTTGTTTACCAGGCAATTAAAGAAGGGAATTTCTTAAGCCATTATAACTTCATGTAGACAGAATGTGTATTTGAGAAGCATATCTGAAGGTGTATCTCAAACAGTGTGGCCTCAAAAACTGAACTTGACATATGGTACACAAGAACAACTGGTAAATCTGCTTTAGCCTGGATACAGTTGCTGTGCATCTGCAAGCATCTTTGCAACCCACCTCACCACACAGCTCCTCCTCATATGATGTAACCAACATAGATACATGGATACATGGTCCTGACTATATGGGCCTTTTGTTGCACTTTAGTCAATGCAAATCTGTCATTTGAAGGTGTCAGATTTCACACTGTATGTGGAATTAGCCATTAGCTGCTCTTGTTTGCAGTATGTGTGGATAACTGCAGTATCATGACATTTCTTTCACTGTGAAGAAAGGCTAAAAACGTGGTGATCTTCAGGCGCGTTCTCAAGTGCAGATTAATGGACATTTATATGACATGGATATCAGAAGCAGGGATGCAGTCATCCGATACTTAACCATCGCTCCCATCGTGAATCAGGAAGCTGGATCGGATATTGGTGACATTATTGGTTAAAGAGGGATTTAGCAGGTGGGGGAACCCTGAGGTGTTACAGGGCAGGGGGGGGGGGGCT
>VOQJ01047782.1:0-12189 GCA_015052665.1 Apistogramma diplotaenia | reverse complement strand
TGCTCTGAGAGTGTTAATGGAGAAGTATAGGGAAGGACAGAAGGAGTTACATTGTGTGTTTGTTGACCTAGAGAAAGCCTATGATAGAGTACCGAGACAGGAGCTGTGGTATTGTATGAGGAGGTCAGGAGTAGCGGAAAGGTATGTGAGGGTGGTGCAGGATATGTATGAGAACAGTGTGACAGCAGTGAGATGTGCAGTAGGAATGACAGACAGGTTTAAAGTGGAGGTAGGCCTACATCAGGGATCAGCCCTGAGCCCCTTCCTGTTCGCAATTGTCATGGACAGACTGACAGACGAGGTTAGGCAGGAGTCCCCTTGGACTATGATGTTTGCTGATGACATTGTGATCTGTAGCGAGAGTAGGGAGCAGGTGGAGGTGAGCTTGGAAAGGTGGAGGTATGCTTTGGAGAGCAGGGGAATGAAAGTGAGCAGGAGTAAAACAGAGCACATGTGTGTGAATGAGAGGGCAGACGGTGGACAGGTCCAGTTACAAGGAGTTGATTTGGTGAAGGTCGACGAGTTCACTTACTTAGGGTTGAGGGTACAGAGTAATGGGGGAAGTGAAAGAGAGGTAAAGAAGAGAGTGCAGGCAGGGTGGTGTGGATGGCACAAAGTGTCAGGGGTGATCTGTGATAGAAGGGTGTCGGCTAGAATGAAAGGTAAGATCTATAGGACAGTCGTGAGACCTGCTATGTTGTATGGACTGGAGACAGTGGCACTGACAAACAGGTGAGTGAGATGGAGGTGTTTGTTATTGCTGAGATTTAACTATTGTAACACAGGCCAAAGCTGCTGACTGAAAGTACAGTCAGAATTTAGCTCCTATGAGTTTCATAGTTTTATTTAGTTTCCTCAGTCTCATTGGAAAAGGTCTTTAAATAAACGAGTTAGACACGTTTGTATGCTATAACACAACATAGAAATGTAATTGATAAGACAACTAGTGCTTACAGTGCCATCCTCTTCCACAGGCAGAGGCATCTACAGCCACAGGAGACGAGGCTCTCTGGACACCCACCACCTCCACCAGTTCTGGTCATTCCCTCAGCCCCAGGCAGCGTCGTGCCCAGCAGCACAGCCAACAGGGCCAAAGGGAGGCAGCAGCCAGCAGGGCGGCTTTCACGCCAGCTCACCAGCTTCAGGATGAAAGTCACACAGGCTCGGTGGTCCTCATCATAGTGCTCACTCTGGCTTTGGCTGCACTCATTTTCCGCAGGATCTACCTTGCACATGAGTACAAGTTTGACTATGATTTGTGACCAATATCCACCCTCTTACTTGCACCCCTGCAGACCAGCTAAAAGAAAACCAGAGCTGAGGCAGTGGTTAACACTGACTTTAGTTCCCCCAACTGCCCACCCACAGAGATGGAACTTTCATTCCTCTTCTTATCATAATGCCCACCTCCAGGGTCTCTGGATCAATGTGAATTTCACACTCCAGAGCATCATGCATTTTTGAGAATTGGAACCTTTGTTGTGATTTGTTCCGCTACACACTGTACATGTCCCCTTCTGTTTAAATTGTCTATACTGTGGCTGCTGACTGTTCCCTTTTATTTAATTAAAATTGTAGTACAATATGTTAGTAACACTGGATTTGGGGAATTGGTGTCTCATTAATTATTTCATGACGAAGCATCTGCACAAATAGCATGTGCGATAACGCCTTCATCATGTGTGTTAGCTTCCTGCTTAGGTCAGCTCAGTCACAGTGCACAGGGCTCTATTTTAATGGTTTAAGGCCAACAACAAGCTTGAAGTGAATGTGGGGAATTCTGACTGATCAGAGTAGAGGTGTATGAGTAACAGAAGCTTTCAAATGAGAGGTTGTTGATTTATGACTACAGGATTTATGAATGGACTGATGCAGAAGCTTTCCATGCACTTTAAAACATCAGTATATTACAATTACTACACACAGTGTTGTGCAAAAGTCTTGAGAAACCTCATTTTTTTTTAAAAAATCGTTTGCTTCCAAGGCGCCAGATTTTTTTGTAATCATCTAAAGTTTCTTGATTCTCCGGGGTTACTGAATGTCTTTCCGAGTTGTTCTTTGACTGTTGGTTCCTTTTCACTCATTTTCGCTCCAACCTTTGTACCTGAATATGTTCAGAGGTTTTTTTATTTATTGTTAAGCCAGCACTGAAGCTGTGTGTGTCATTCAAGCATAAAAAAATCACCTAATTCAAGTGATGAACCAGGGCTGTGACTAGACATGACCGAAAGCTTAGCGAAGAACCACTTTTAAATTGTATCTTTAGGTTATTTGTTGCTAGCAGCCTGTTAGTTTGTTCCTATTTCTTTAATTGAATCTATGACAAATGTCAAGTACGGTGGCTTGTAAAAGTATTCACACACCTTGAACTTTTCCATATTTTGTCACATTACAACCACAAACATAAATATATTTCACTGGAATCGAATGTGAAAGACCAACACAAAGTGGTATACAGTTGTTAAATGGAAAGAAAATTATACATGATCCTAAACATTTTTTACAAATAAAAAACTGAAAAGTGCAGTGTGCAACAGTATTCAGTCTCTGAGTGCAACCAATTGCATTCAGAAGTTGTCTGATGATTGCTAATGACTAAAAGAGTCCACCTGTGTGTAATCTAATCTCAGTACAAACACAGCTGCTCCGTGACGGCCTCAGAGGCTGGTTAAGAGAATATTGGGGAGTAAACAGCATCATGAAGTCCAAAGAAGGCTAAGAAAGCTCAGGCTGTGTTGAATAAATGCAGCTATACCAAATACTTACTCCTAAACTTGTCAAAAGTCTTTTTTTTCTCTTATATGCTGAATACTGAAATTTTTATGCAAACTATAAACAAACAAGGGGTGGGTCAAGGCTTTTGCACAATACTGTATTGCCACATTATTCTAATAATTGTATTATTTTTCCCAAAAGGGAAATTCCTTTGTTACAGCAGCCAAAAATGAAAGAAAATCTATAACAAAATAGATTATATAAGTAAATGTGTAGGTCAATAAAACCAAATGCAAAATAAGGCAAACATCTCAGTAAGTTTCTGAAAAAAACGACTTAAAATCAAACTACACAATGTTGACCATACCAGTATATTCCTTTATACGCACAGAGTGCATACCAGTCCCTGTTGTATATACCTTGTTCTGTAATCACTGTAATGTGCATTTATATATTTAATTGCAAAGAATACAAAAAATATAATATATACTCATCTATAGGTTAGCAACATGTACTGCCAAGCAGTATTTTTAAGCAATTTATTTCTGTTTGACTTGTTTATTTCAGCAAGACAATGACAAACCAGTTCAGTTTAATTTTATTTATATACAGCACCAGATCACAACAAACGGTCCACTCGAGGCGCTTTGAACCACAACTCACGTTCTTCTCAAGTTACCATAACAGCATCTTTCTGCTACCAAGATGGAGCCCGCAGTGCAAAGATTTCTAGCAGGCCTGTACGACTGATCCAGGATCAGCTAAACACATTGACTCAAGAACAACATCAGTACAGAGAGCTTTGAAGTCTTACTGCCAGGACAATGTTTACTGGTGAGATCATTTAATTAATGATTAATTATTTGCTCCATTAAACAGGACACAGTCTTCAGAAAGTCTGCCAAACCTGCAACCAAATGTTTACTTCCAACACGATTATGACTAGCTGGATTTCTCAGCTGAAATTGCTTTCACGCCTACAGATTTGCTTCCACCAGGAATCCACGATTCAATACTAAATTGGTTTTAGTATCCTTCCTCCTTCACCATCTTTCTCCTCATCTTGCTTGCTGTTTAATGGTATTTATACCATGTCTTTTTGCATTCATTTCTTGTTTGCCGTGTGTTCTGCAGTCATTTTCCCACAGTTGTATAAATAGACACAAACCTTGTTGCAAGGATTTTGTATTTATCTTCTGTAATTTACCTGGAGTCAGGGTCTATCAGTCTGATGAGACTCAGGGGAACATGGAAGCAATTTAAATGTATTCTTTGCACATTGTAGCTGATGGCTTTTTGACATGTACAGCATCGTGGCAGCATACAGAAAGCTCAGAGGGAGTCACAGCGTCTACCTGTTTAGAGGAACAAATCTGTCTCTATAGGCTTTCCTTTTTCTTTTTTCTTTTTTTTTTGAGCAACATCTTATACCTGAATATGTCCAGGTATTACTTAAAGGTAGTGGAGATTTTTTTTTCATATGTATATTGTCAGAATCTTTCCATATCTGTCTGTTCAGTCTTTGTGCGTATACTGGGATATAAACAGAAAATAAATCACTTTCAGATGAAAGAATGTGTTTGCTATGTGTCGTTTTATTCTGTGGTGTTATACCCCCATGTTCTATATGGAATATCTGGCATTGCTGTACTCTGAGCTCCTAATGATTACATCATACATTTAGATATGCCTGTCTTGTTGCATTTCCTAAAATGTGCAGGAATCTGTACCATCTGTAGGGACTCCGGCAGAGTGACCTATGTACACTATATTGCCAAAAGTATTTCTCATCTGCCTTCACGTGCATGCTTACATGTATGAACTCGAGTCACATTCCAATCTTAATCCATAGTGTTTAATATGATGTCGGCCCACCCTTTGCAGCTTCTGGGAAGGCTTTCCGCAAGATTTATGTAACACTTAAGTTACTTAAAAGATCTCACCTCAGTAAATCCTGATGATGGGCCAGAAGGTTTGGCTACGTAGGGTATGTGAAGAGAATGAGACTAAGGCATATAGGTTTAAAAATTTCCAGCTTGTGTATTTTTTAAAATGATAACAAATAAAATAATTTTAAATAAAATTTTCCCTTTGGCATCATTAATTTGTCAGAAACAGCCTTGTTTCACAATCACAGCAGTTACTTCCGAAGCTTACCTGGGTGCACATTTTAGTTCAAAGTAACAACATTTCAATGGCAAAATCAATTTCACATTTCTTTGCCTTCATCAACTGTTTGCAACTAAACCTTAGTGTGGAGGTGGTTCCAACCTGCCCATAACAGGTCCACTCCCCGCCTGGAGGGAGAAGTTACACACAAAACATCCAAAAGTCCAGAAGAATGTGTGTGTATGTGTGTGCGAAAGAGGGCAGCAAGTGCAGAATGGTGTGGAAGGGATTCCCATGTCAGCTGCCCCCCCCCCCCCCACACACACACACACACACACACACACACACACTCCAGCGAGGGAAGAAGTCGACCGGTTCGTCTGAGGGAGTCGCTCACCATCACTAACACAACTTTGTGATGCAAAACAATCTGACCTGTCAACAACAGTGTCATAAAAATGAGTTTTCAATTAATCACATTTCACAATTTGTCAGCAGCCAAAAGCGCATTAACCATGTTTACATTCAAAACAAATGAGTGAAAACTGCAATACCCTTCTAACTGCGTCTTCAGTCTTCTCTCTATACTAAATATTTACAGTTTCAATCACATTCTTAATAAAAAATAAAACTTTACCTTTTTGTTGTTGATTAAATCATGATAAAATCTTGGCATTTTTCTATGCCTATTTTACATTTTCATTGTAACTAATCTGCTCTCACCAGTAGCAGTTTCTATGAGAAAAAAATAATGTTGAGCAGCATTTTCAGCTTATATGTGTGGTCCTCTACAACAGTCCCAGTTTCTCCTGTGGCCTCCTGGGAAATTTAATTGTCCACCTTGCTCTAATGGAATGCAGTTTGCAGCTTCTGGGTGTTGCATAAGGCCTGTGAAATGAAAAGCTGGGTGGAATAATGAGCCCCAAGCCACATCAGATGAATGCAGAGAAGTATTTTTCTCTGCCGTCCTCAAAACACCTTTATTAGATGGGAATGTTTTCTTATTTATGAATTTCCAAACGCATGACAGGATCATCCTTTATAATCTTTTAAGAATACATTGTTCCTCAACATTCACAAAGACTGTTTTAAAGTAATCAAATGTCAGACCATTAAGGGAAGGAACATCCCCCAAAAGCAGTACCACCCAGGGGAGAATCATCTCCCCACTAACAGAAGATGACTTTAGAGAAACCTCTTGTAAAAATGTTCATCTTATATTAAATTAAAAATTATTCTGAAAATACTACAAATGGACAGACACACATGTGGATCAAAATAACTTCAAACAGTAACTAACCTAACAGTTTGGTTTAAGAGAGGGGTAAAAGAAGCCATCAATGTCCACTGTGAACAACCATCACTGACCTGAGGTGATGGCTTACAATATCAGCTGTTACCAGTCTTGAGATCCCTTCCCAGGCGGCCCAACCCTCCCTCACACCTTCTGGTGATCTAAAGGGTCACTTGAAAGGGTGGGACAAGATTTCACCTGAAACCCGTGATGGTAATGACCCACGCCTTTTTCACACCTTGGCTAATATGATGATGCCATTAACGATGGTGTTTAAGGGCTTTAAATACCTGGGACTCTCCACCATTTGACTTTAAAACTGAAGAAGCCCCTTGGATGAAAAGGGAACCGTCTTCAAAAACTCACAAAGTCCGGTCGCCTTTTGTCGATCAATAGAGACTACAGCACGTACACAGACGTGTCAGATTTTTTTAAAACAATAGCAACAATCAAATCACGAAACCATCCAGAGCTGCAGCAGAAATGTGCGGCATCATCTTTCCACTTAGGCTGTGTACTCGCTACAGTAGGTTTTCCCCAGCTCGTACGGAGTATCATGTGTGTTTGCTCGTGTATTTATTTCATTTTACGCCGCACGTGGTCCTGATGCTGCACGTTCCCAGCCAGAGAAAGCCCCTCTGGAGTCTGAAGACCAATCACAGCGCTTATCAGATTTACCATCCCGTCTCTCTGCGAAGCAGCTGGCGCACTCTTTCACCACAGTCTCGCGACTCTCTCAGTCTTCTTCCTGCTTTTGTCAGAAAGATGGTCCCGCTACCACAGCTTCCAACACGGGGAAGAAAGCGGCCCTAGTCAACTCTCAGCTGGACTTTTAAAATCATCATGCCGCGTCACACCAGGCTGCTGATTATAGTTATGTGTCTGATCCTGATCGGGGAATGCCGGAAGCACAAAAGTAGAAAAAAGCGGTGGTCTGCACCGATCGAGACTCACAAGCCAGGAAAGTAAGTCATCGTTTTTTTTTGTTCTGTTTTGTTTTTCAAACAAACAAAAAGCTGAAATTAAACAAAACTGTGATGATATGACTTAAGGAGAAAAAATATTGCATCACATTAAGGGAAATATTTTGTCTATCGTACCTGGAATAGACCACGAAGCACTCACACTAGTCTGACACCAAAGCGCGTTTAAGATATTTTAGATTTCCGCGATTCCTTTTTAAGAACACATTGAATGACAATATTTTCCCCGTGGCCGCGTGTTTCTACCAATTTAGAGTCCAATTCATTCTTGAATGGTAACTAATGCAACAGATTACGTCACACTACTATTCTGGGGGTTTCGGGTGTTTATTGGAATCCAGCCGCGCAGTTAGAGCGCAGCAATCTGCTGTCCTTGAGCTGCAGGAAATCATCAGATGTTATTTTAGTTCACACACCGCTGTGAAGGGAGCAGGCAGCACTGCAGCGCACTGGGGGAAAGATCAGAATTTTAGAACCGATCTTCCAGCCTTTTGTTTGGCTGGTATTTCTCCCTGATTGTCAGATTTTTGCCATTCCCAAAAACACTCCATGGATCTATAGTGCAAGTAAAACCGGTATTTAACAAGCTGTGCAAATAACAGGCAGTTTATTCTATAATCATTCCGTTTTCTTTAATTTATTGCCGATTATTCTTCTTATCGGTAGGGGAATTTCACATGTAACCGAAAACAAGTTTTGAATTTTATTTTTGCTGAAAGATTTTGGGGCTGTTGTAGCAAAAATGATCTGATTTATACCTCAATCTGCACATGTAACCCTATTTATTGAAATCATATTCACAGCTGTATGCGCGATTATTCCTAATTGTGTATAATCAGATTTGTAAATGTGTAGGAGATTTGTGAATGTGAAGACGAGTCTGCAAAAGTGTGTTCAGAATGTTTATGTAATCAGATTTGTAAAGTCTGAAAGTTTTGCTCGAATCATTGAAGATACACAGACATCCACTACAAGTCACCCAGATTTTCAACTGGCTGTTTATTCGATTTATTTGTGGAGAGATTTGTCTTTATGTCAGAGTTCGTTAACCCTGATCTCAGGCTCACAGGTTGAGGCTGTCTCTCATGCTCAGTACACACCACCGAGCATCACACGTGTCGGCTGGCAGTGGCAGCTGTGCTGACGCGAGGCAGACTTAGGTGGACAGATCACAGTGAATTCACACATGCTTGCCGACAGTAGTTTGTATGTTCGTTAGCTCATATTTAAAAAATTCTAATGTCATCTGTAACAGCTGTGATTAGTCAGCTTATGGTTCATCAACGTGATCTTACATCAGCTGGCAGAGAGGAACTGGTTGAAGCAGCTTAAAAACAACTCACTGTGTGGAGTCAGTGGAGGAGACAGAGAAGTGTGCCTGAAACTGACAGTATAACCTTACTGCGGGAAACTGAAAAGAATTTCAATGGTCTTTGACTGAACATATCTGGCATATCATACAGCTTCAACAGCACGAATGGTAAAAATAATCAAATAAACATGCAGCCTACCTCGAACCACAAAAGAAATGAGTTGATAGTAATTCTACCAGACTTCAATCCACACTCAGAGTGTAGAAACAGACTCGAACAAACATGGTTGATGTAAGAATAGTCAAAATATTTATTTTATATGATCACACCGAAGGCATTGTGGGATGTGAATAAGCAGAGTAACCAATGCCTCTCTGCAAGTCTGTTACTTTTGTCAGTACTGACAGGAGACTCTATTCATCTCTGAAAAATTATTAATAATACACTAATATTCCATTAAAAATAAGAGTCTGACATTCAAAATCTATTTAAGTATCAGTATGCGTGTATTATCAGGGAAGTTTCAAAAATGAATCTTTATAAGTACTTGAGCATTTAGCAACCTTATAGAGTTACAAGAGTGAATAGCATTAAAATGCAAGCCTTGTTATTGTAAATGATGGCTTCATTTGTAATGATTTTTTGGCCCTTTTTAAGATTGTGCACAGTGGGGAGAGAGATATGGGCCCTCAGGCCATGGTCACCTCCTCATCCACTGAGCCACTCTGGCAGCTGATGGCTTCCTTTTTAATGATCTGTTCCAAATCTCTTTCAGGTCTTTCTTAGTTTTGCAAACACACCACGTCCATCACGCAAATATTCCAGCAGCCTTTTGATTTCCTCGCCACTCCTACAGCAGTGAGCTCTGCATGATCAGGTCAGAAACAACAGTTTCAATGAAGCCTTCACTATATTTCACACTGTCTCTAAGTCCTGGTGTAAAAGCGGGTGTCAAAGTCATTGAGTTCACAGGCTGCATGTAATTCAGTTCTTTTATTAAATAAATTGGCTGAATCAGCATAACCACTGCATAATAACATACATGAAAAAATCGTTAATAATCAGGAAACATTTGCATTTTCTCATTTAACGAGTGATCCATTTACAAAACGACGAACAGGCTATGATACAGTAAGAGCAATTTCAACAATATAGTTTTTCCATGTTCCATGTCATGATGACATGACTCTGGTGGGCTTTATAACTGGAGGGAATAGAAGGGCCTGCAGCGGGCAGAGTGTGACTAACAGCTTGTTCCTCAACACAAGGAAAACCACGGAGGTCATCATAGACCTCAGGAGAAACCAAACTGCCCCCACCCCTCCTCCACATCAAAGAGGACTGCCCGAAGAGGATCTTCTCCATCAAATTCTTGGGGACCCACATTACACAGCATCTCTCCTCGTCACACAACACAGCTGCACTGGTGCGAAAAACTCAACAGCAACTCAGGAGGTGTCCTGAGACTTCTGGAGGAGGAGCTGCTGCTGACCTTCTGTTGCTCCAGCATATAGACGGTGCTGGCATAAAAACACAGCATGGGCTTAAAATCTGTTAGAACCTGTGGCTAATGTTTGTTCTTACATTTGGGAACTTTATATCTGCGTCCTGAAGGAAGAAGCTGGTACTCAGTGCAAAGGGTGAGAAGCGTCCTTCAGACACTCTGGACTTAACTGCAGCTCTCCCATCAGCTTGGACCACTTCACTATTTGGTTCAGGTAGTTCTTATTTTTGAGAGACAGATTACTGAACCACGCCACCGAGCAAAAGAATGAAGCCAATTCAAGCATGATAAAACAGCAGGACAGCAGAAAACAGTCACTGGCTGCCATCTCCTCTCTCTCGAGGACACTGCCAGCTTCTGATGCGTCTCCAGAGCAAAGAGACTCATGAAGGACTGATTTCATCCCGGCCACCTCATCAGATCCTGGGAGAAGGTACAGGAGCGTAAAAAGCATGACCAGCAGATTGAAAAACAGCTTCTTCACTGTACACTGGTGATCCCAATGCAACACCTACCTGTAGTGCCCTCTATTACACCCATTCAATTCAATTCAATTCTATTTACACAGCGCCAAATCACAATAAACAGTCGCCTCAAGGCACTTTTTATTATAAGGTAAAGACCTTACAATCCACCTGCATTACAGCCAACTATTCCATTACCTACCTATGTAACTTATGACCTATATATTTATTGTTACTAATTATTTTACTAGCTTGTTTGTTTTCTTTTCCATAATCATTTGACTTTAGATAGATAGATAGATAGATAGATAGATAGATAGATAGATAGATAGATAGATAGATAGATAGATAGATAGATAGATAGATAGATAGATAGATAGATAGATAGATAGATAGATAGATAGATAGATAGATTCAACTTTATTGTCGTTGCACATGTCCAAGTACAGGCAATGAAATGCAGTTTGCATCCACCCAGAAGTGCTTAAGCGAAATTATAAATATGAATAAATATGCAATTTAAATATGATATAATGTACACATATAATACAAATGAACAGAATTTTGTAGATGTGCAGCACAACTATATACGCAACAGTGTATATAGTTGTTCTGCAAGTGTGATATGACTACAGTATATACAGTATATATAGGATTGTAGTGAATATACAGGCTGTGAGGAATATACATATGTTACATATACACAGTTATGGATGGTTGAGAGTGTGCATGTGTGTATGACCGTGAGTGTGTGTGCGTGTATGTTTATGTGTTCAGTCCATAGTTGGGTTCCGGTGTCAGGAGGCAGAGTTCAGGAGTGTGACAGCTGTGGGGAAGAAGCTGTTCTGATACCTGGTGGTTCTGGTCCGGAGGCTCCTGTAGCGCCTCCCAGATGGCAGAAGGGTGAAGAGTCCATGTACTGGGTGGCTGGAGTTTTTTATGATTTTTCCAGCCCTTTTCAGACACCGCTACCTGTAGATGGCATCTATGGCAGGAAGTGGTGCTCCGGTGATGCGTTGGGCGGCTTTCACCACCCTCTGCAATGCCTTCTGATCCAAGGCAGAGCAGTTCCCGTACCAGACTGTGATGCAGTTGGTCAGAATGGTGCAGCGATAGAATTTCACCAAGATGTCTGAGGACAGGTGGTTTTTCCTCAGAGTCCTAAGAAAGAAGAGGCGCTGGTGAGCTTTCTTGATCAGCTTGGAGCAGCTGGTCGTCCAGGTGAGATCCTCAAAGATGTGGACTCCCAGGAACTTGAAGCTATTCACACGTTCCACTGACATCCCTTTGATGTAGATGGGTGGATATGGGTCAGCATTCCTCCTGAAGTCCACGATGAGCTCCTTGGTCTTCTCGGTGTTGAGTAGCAGGTTATTGGTGTCACACCACTCAGCTAGACGGTCCACCTCCTCCCTGTAGGCAGCCTCATCATTGTCTGTGATGAGGCCGATCACCATGTTGTCATCTGCAAACTTAATGATGGTGTTTGAATCATCAAGAGGTCTGCAGTCATGGGTGAGGAGGGAGTAGAGGAAGGGACTCATCACACAGCCTTGTGGTACACTGGTGTTTATAATGCTGGTGGATGAGCTGTGGTTTTCCACTCGGACATGCTGGGGCCGGCTGGTCAGGAAGTCCAGTAACCAGTTGCACATGAGGGAAGTGATGCCTTTGTCTGTGAGTTTTGTAATCAGTTTTGAGGGGATGACTGTGTTGAATGCTGAGCTAAAGTCAATGAAAAGCATTCTGGCATAGGTGTTTTTATTGTCCAGGTGTGAAAGGACAGAGTGCAGTGCTATGGAGTCTG
>VOQJ01047780.1:30141-46229 GCA_015052665.1 Apistogramma diplotaenia | reverse complement strand
TTACATATATTTAATGCATTTCTGAACTTAAAGAATCAAATCAGCAGCTCTTGCATGAGTATTGCAACAGTAACTTAAACATTGAACTTAAGAGACGGCATTCTCACATGTTGCCACCAGAGGGCGACCTTTACTTTCCCCATACATGTTGGATATTCTCGGTGCTTTCTGCCTTGTTACTTACCATCAAAGTGTTATTCTGTTGTCTCTTCTTTCTGTAGGACATTTGCCTCCAGCCATGGTGAAGCGGCTCAGCCTGTCACCAGCCAAACTTAACAGCTTGGCAGTAGGTCTGCGCCAGATAGCAGTGGCAGCCCAGGAAAGTGTGGGTCGAGTGGTGCGCAGGACCAGAGTGGCTCATAACTTGGAGCTGGAGCAGATTACTGTACCAATCGGGGTTCTTCTGGTCATCTTTGAGGCTCGACCTGATTGCCTGCCACAGGTATTGTTCCAGAAGAGCTGTTTCTTATTCTTAAAACTTAACAAAAACACATGAAACACTTGAGACAATATCATGACAGTCATTAATTAATGATGATTCATAAGCCTGACATTTGACCTCATATACATGTGCTAGACTGGGATAAAAGTCACATTTTGGGGTAAGCAGTTATTAAAGTCTATATATGTTAGTGGTTATGGGGACATTATTATGAACAGGTGACTAAATGAATATGAATAAATAATAAAACCTTGTACTGAGAATTTGCCATAACACAAGCAGACCCTGTGGTTTACATGCTGAACTAACATTTTGGTTTGCATATTTAAAAATTCAGTTTGTCACTCTGTCTTGAAACACCTGTAATACCCAGGTTTCGGCCTTGGCAATAGCCAGTGGCAATGCCCTTCTGCTAAAAGGAGGCAAAGAGGCAGCCAACACTAACCGTGTCCTCCACCAGCTCACCCAGGAAGCCCTTTCCATGCATGGAATCAGGGAGGCAGTGCAGATGGTAAAACTTTGCCTACATATTTATTAAAAGGCAGTGTCATCTTTGTAGCACATTACAGCATAAGCTTCTATCTGCTGTGACTGACTGACCTGTATTTCTTACAAGGTGAGCACCCGTGAAGAGGTGGAGGATCTGTGCCGACTGGGCAAGATGATCGACTTGATCATCCCCCGAGGTTCATCCCAGCTGGTGCGCGACATCCAGCGAGCGGCCAAGGGCATTCCAGTGCTGGGTCACAGCGAGGGAATCTGCCACGTCTACGTTGATGCAGACGCCAGCGTTGACAAAGTCATAAAAATCAGTCAGTCAAAACAGTTCCCCAATATCAGCATCTGTATGCACGTTTCTTCTCCTAAATGCCTGTCAGTCGTAGCATCCCAGTGATCGACTAATCTTTTCTTCTTCTAGTTAGAGACTCCAAATGTGACTACCCAGCTGCGTGTAATGCCATGGAAACGCTCTTGATTCACCGGGACATCCTCAGGACCCCTATGTTTGACCAAATAATTGACATGCTACGCAATGAACAGGTAAAATGCCAAATACATAAACTCAGTCCATGTTCAGATTAATAAAATCAAGATAACTTTATTGTAGCAGACCTTAAAGGAACAGCTAACTGTAATGTTACTCTTGTCATCCTTTCTTTTTGTCTGCTGTGACTAGGTGAAAATCCACGCAGGTCCTCGGTTTGTCTCCTACCTGACATTCAGCCCCTCAGAGGTGAAGTCTATGCGGACAGAGTACGGTGACCTGGAGTGCTGCATGGAGGTGGTGGACAGCATGCAGGAGGCTGTGGAGCACATGCATAAATATGGCAGCTCCCACACAGAGGTTATAATCACAGAAAATGGTAGGTGATGCAATGCCTTGCTGTTTGTACTTTGTTCTTTCTCCCCTTCTCTTTCGCTCTTTAAATACATTCTACCAATTTGCTTTTTAATCTCTTTGCTTTTTAGTTTCACACTCTCTGTCATGTCTTACCTCACCGTGACTGAGTAGTACCTGTCGGCATTCTTTCGCTCCACGCCTCTTCGTTTAGGTGTCTTAATATTCATCAAGATTTCCTTCTCTCTCTATTGAGTCCACCTTACATCTCTCTTTCTGTCACATCGATTAATGAGCAGTGACACCTTGTTGTCAGGATGAGTGCACACCCTCCCTTTGTGACTCCAGACTGTGGACGGAGCCCATTTAAAATGTAGAGCAGCTGATTAACAGTTTAAAGGACTTATCATAACTTTGAAACATCCTCAGACATACTTCCGTCTTTGAAGTGAGACATCACACTTTATGTCCCCAACTCATTTTGACAGAAGCTATGCTGTGTAGTTTCCACTGCACTTTGTCGCTTTAGGGCTGTGGCCATTTCCATGTGATGTCTCATGTATGATAATTTATGTGGAGAAAGTTTGAATATTATTTAAATGGTTGGAGCTTAAGTTTTTCCCATAAGACAAAGAAACTCGGGTTCACTTTCCTTCCAGAAGAGACAAAATATTTTGCACCTTTATTTTGGCACTCAGAAGTAACATTTCAAAAATGAAGGGCAGTGCTTGCTTTTAGCATTTCTTCCTTGAGGATTATCTCACCTGCAGTGGAGGATGTGTTGCTGCCATCTAGTGTCCACAGGAGGTACCTCTGTGAATTCCAGACTAATCAGTTTGTATAAGTGTTTGATACAAATGGTAAATACACTGTAAAGATATCGATTACATTGCTAGCAGTGGATGGATAGATGTTTAGATAAAAATATATAATTGCTGGTTTGATGTGTCAAGTCACCAAGAGAAACTCTGCTTTGCATCCTTGTGCAAAAACAGACTTTTGTTATATTTTTACATCGAAGGCAGACCTTTAGACTTGTCCTCATTAACCTGCCCCTATTAATAGAAATTTGATTTAGTTTTTGTAGGTATATTTTTGGTTGGGTGTGCACAGTTCACATGAATTTAAGAGCTTATATCAGTAGAAGTATCTGTGTTTTGGTTGAGGTTTTATGTAAGCTTTCACTCTCTTTCAGCACATTAATGTATTATTTTAGCTCACTTTCTATTTGCATTTCTTTGATTTAATGCCTAGAAAGGTATACAGACACAACAGCACCAATAAAATGTTTTATTCTCACAGAGGACACAGCAGAGAGGTTTCTTCAGCAGCTGGACAGTGCCTGCGTTTTCTGGAATGCTAGTTCACGTTTTGCAGATGGCTACAGGTTTGGACTCGGTATGTGATAGTCTTGTATTGACATCCTCTATTCTGTTGCCTCTAATCCTGCCTGCATATTTTTATTTCTATTTCACTGAGACTTTATCGTCGTAGGATGCTTTTTGAAGCTTATTGCATGCGCTCTCTCTGTCTTTGTCTCTAGGGGCAGAGGTCGGTGTTAGCACAGCTCGTATCCATGCCCGAGGCCCTGTAGGCCTGGAGGGCCTGCTCACAACCAAGTGGGTCCTGAGAGGTGATGGACACACAGTAGCTGACTTCTCGGAGCATGGTACCATGAAGTACCTGCATGAAAACCTGCCTGTTGGGCAGCCTTTAACTGGACAGAGGAACAGCAACTAGGCCGGAGAGTTTGACAGCATTCCTTTGGTCTTATTGCAAACATTGTTTGCATCACTTTCCAGAAGCTCCCGAGGGTGTTGCTCAAGATGACGGCTGACTGTTTTCATTATCTTCAACCTTTGAAGCACACAGCTGCTCAATACAGCAATGGTTTATTTTATTAGCACATTAAAAAAAAGATGTTCCTATTCGCATTGTGCTCTTATTCAGAGACTAATAGTCTATAAACATTCTACCTCAGCTTATGACATGAATGAGTTGGGTAAGTCACTGTAGCAGACTCCTACAGGAGGCCGTGGGCCTAATTGATAAGCTATGCATGAACCCCAAACTTTGTTGAAATCATGCATAAAAGGACTTCACACACAAATTAAGATTCATTTGTATTTTCTCACTTGAATTTGTACTCGTCAAACTAATTTTAGGAATACCATCTTTTAATTAGATCTTTTAATTTTTTTTTTTAAAGTTGTTGGTGGAAAATAATATTTAAATCTAACTTCAATAACTTTTCATTCCTTGTTTCTCCTTGATTTCTTGGCAATATCTCACTTCAAGGATGGTTGTCCAACAATTCTCCCACCTTGGGCTGACAGGTCACATGGTCCTTGTCCTCAGTATGAAAAGGAATCAGACTGCAAATAACTAGCGTGCCCTCGCCCATTCATAGTTACTCTTCTTAGCCAACATACATCTGGTCGCAATAATCCAGAGCCCTTGTTTCATTACTTCGACAGTAGCTGTGCAAACACAATTAACCTGTGAGCAATACTTAATTGTTGGAATTTATACATCAAAAGAAACACTAGCAATGTGTGTTAAACAATCTCAGGAAATGATTTTGAAACTGAATTATTAGTTTGATTTTTATATATTTAAATTCTATCTTCTCTGTGCCTAAGGGCCCAGTGGATTACATCGGCTCACAGGGTTCACATTGATTGGACCGTGAACACTTTCTTTGTTCAAGCAACATTTGTACCCCTTGCTTTAATTCTGGGATGAACTTTCTGTATGTTTCTGAAATACAGGCATTTTGCTAAGATTTATTAGTAAAAATTTTAACGAATAGGATCAAAAATATAAATTTATTCGACAATAATGCCACTTAAATACACTCCAATTTGTATGCATCCTTTATTTATTTATTTATTTGATTATAGTTGCATGTTGTGTTCATTTTTCCATGCTTTGTTGCTTCACTGCTTGTTCCTTTTGGCGCCCAAAGCTTCTGTCAGAGCGGGAATCGTAATTGACAAGCTGCCTCCTTCAAGCTAGAGGGGGAATGCGACTGCCTTTAAATTAAGCTTTGTAACATTCCAGCCTCTGAGCTGCTATCTGATGTCTTGCAATGCACATTTAAGGATTAGTTTTCGGTTATTTAATAGCAGTATTGTAGAATAAAAGTTGAAAAAGAATATTTGGATATTTTTCTTTCTTTCTTCTTTTTTGCACGTTGAAATGTTGAGCATTTTTACATGTATGTTCATCTCTGTCCTGGCACTAGTCTTTCTACTTTCACAAAGAACACAAATTAATGGGGGGGAAAAAAGTCGTACTGATCTGAAAAACAGATGTCTAAAAAGGCCCTTTTTAAAGTTGCCCATAGGGGAATTCGCATTGCTGGAAGTGGGGCAAGTAACATGGAAGACAATACTATAGAGGTTTAATTATCCAGCCATCAGAAATGAAAAGGGAGAAAAGGAGAACTGAGACTAATAATGGAATCACAGGCTTATGTTCCCGGTTTCTCTGTTTCTTCTGTCTTTTTTTCCTTTTTTCTTTTCCATCATCTAAAGAATTCATTCTCCAAAACGCACTACTTACCCTTCAATCAGCTCCCCATCATCAAGTCCAAAGGGTTCAGAGATGAAGAGGAAGACAAAACTCGGATCTCACTCTTTTGTCCTTTTCATGTGTGAAGCGATTGAAAATATCTAAATGACTGGAGGTAGAGACGGAACAATCTAGGGACATTCAGTATTGCCTCTTTGATACATAATGTTTGATAGAATTGTATTTTACCATCTCTTAAGTGTTAAGAGTTGTTTGCTACAGTTACAGTAGCTATTGAAGTGCAGGTGCATGCATCTTGTTTCTGTAGTAGCATGAGGTTTCCACATAACAGGACACCAAGGAGTGTTTTGTTGTGAAGTAGGAAACTTCCATTGCTGGGTTACTGACTGAAATTGTTATTTTAAATTTAATGCCCATTTTGTATTTATAAAGGAGTTAACCCAGCAATCTCTGGCTTCAAAAACTGGGTTGTGGTACTTGGAATGTCACTTTTCTGGTGAGGTCAAGCGTTATCAGTTAGTATAGTTAGGCTCAACACACAGCTTAGGCCAGGGATGCCCAAATCCAGGCCTCGAGGGCCGGTGTCCTGCAGCTTTTGAATGCAACCCTGCCTCAACACACCTGAGTCAAACAATTAAGTCATTAGCAGGACTGTGGAGGTGATTCAGCCATTTGATGCAGGTGTGTTGCATCCAAAAGTTGCAGGACACCGGCCCTCGAGGCCAGGAGTTGCCCACCCCTAGTGTAACCGGTTTCGTGGAGGAGCTGGACTCTGGTCCACTATACATTGTCGTTAACTGAAATAAATTAAAACGATCATTAAAGGAGAAAAGGATCACTAAAACAATATTGTGAGTTTACAAAACGAACTGAAAGTATAAATAAAATGACCGTCGTTTTCCTTATTTCATTTAAAAGCCTTGTGGATTGATATGAAATCGTTTTTTTCGCTCTAGTAGTTTGAGCTGCAAGCACCTGTACGTCAACTGCGTGCGTGCGTACAGTACGTGCACCGCACTGGGTCGAAAAAGTAATGGCAGCTGTTTATGAAAGAGAACCACCAACATCAAAGTCCACCTGCGGAAACCCAAAGAGGGGAAAAAAGTCCCACCAGCACGCGACCGCAAGGTAATTAACACACGCAATCCAGTTACAGAAACATAAACACGAGCACGACGTCTGCCACTGACCGCCGCCGCGAAGACTTAAGTCTAATTAGCAAAAATATAAACAAATTAAAACGGGCAAAACTACTCTGAAAACTAACTAAAACTAACCGTATTAGAGGGAGGAAGAGTAAAAATTAACTAAAACTAATAATGTAAAGTCCATAATTATTATAACCCTGCTATGGAGTTTCCCCAGGTGAGAGATGGCCAGCAGGGGTGGGTGCACTTTAATTCCCCTTGTTTGGTGGTTGTACTTTAGGGCTTTCCCTGGTGGACAAGATGGTGGCTTGTCTGGACCTTCAGGTCATGGAATACCCCATCACTGTTGTTTGTGCTGGACTCTCTGGGTGGGCCGATGGAGAATAGTTCATCTGAGGACTTCGTCATCTTATGGAGAGACTTTAACGAGCACTTGGGCTACAACAGTGTGACCTGGAGGAGTGTGATTGGGAGGAATGGCCTGCATGATCTGAACCCCTGTTATTAGACTAGGTCACACTAGGTCCCAATGATTGATTTTTGTGTTTATGTCATCATGTCTTGATAATGTCATGTAGAGTGAGGGTGTGCTTTAGGTGTCTAGCAAAGATTGCAGTCTGTAAGATCTTTAATTTCCATGTTCAGCAAAACGTCAGTAGTATTCCGAGGGACATGGGGTTCAAGTTGAATTCAACTTCAAGTGAGTTCAAGAGTTACCTTTTTGATAAAGCTTATAGTTAGGGCTGGATCAGGTGACCCCGAACCCTCCCTTAGTTATGCTGCAATAGG
This sequence comes from Apistogramma diplotaenia, assembly GCA_015052665.1. Lineage (NCBI taxonomy): Eukaryota > Metazoa > Chordata > Actinopteri > Cichliformes > Cichlidae > Apistogramma > Apistogramma diplotaenia. The sequence continues at coordinate 38,974 of VOQJ01047780.1, read as the reverse complement.
CTTAGGCTGCTGGGGTTTGCACATGATGCACTGTTTCTTTTCATTCACCTCTTTTACTCTGTTTATATACCAATCTCTGCCCCTCCCTGATTCTGCCAGGGTTTCTTCCTATTTAAGGGGAGTTTTTTCTTCCCAATGTCACCGAGTGTTTGCTCACAGGGGCTCGTTTTGATTGTTGGGGTTTTTCTGTAATTATTGTATTGTCTTTAACTTACAATATAAAGTGCCTTGAGGCTGCTGTGATTTGGCGCTATATGAATAAAATGTCATTTAATTGAAAGGTGTGCCATATTCCACACCTTCATTGTTGAGGTAGCTGCACGGAGCGGCAACTGGAAAGTCAGTGGTGCGCGTTGTCGTGGTTATCATAGTCAGATGGTGGACACTGGAGGTGAAGGGAGCTGTAAGGCTTAAAAAGAGTCCCATTGGGCTTGGTTGGCCTGTGGGACTCCAGAGGCAGCTCAGATATTGGCAGGCCAAGTGTAGAATGGCTCTGGCAGCCGCAAAATCTCTGGTGTGGAAGGAGTTTGATGGAGACTGTGGAACAAGACTTTAGGTCAGTCTCAGAGTGATTCTGGCAAACTGTCGGGTGACTCAGGAGGGGGAAACAATGTTTGACTCATGTTGTATATAATGGGGATGGAGCGCTGCTGACTTCAGCATCTGATACCATCTGTAGAGAAAGCAGTGTCCTCAGTTCAATTTTATTTATACAGAGCATTTCGATGCATTTCTGGCTGCTTTTTGAAGATTTATCGGGGGAAAAAATATGATGACCAACAATGAAAATATTGAGCTATCACTGATGAGGATAAGTGGAAGAAAATGGGTGGACGCAACAACGAGAATATGGAAGATCTGTGAAGTAAAATTTACTGTACTGAATATTATGCAGGGTCATTTTTTGTGTGTGGGGGGGGGGTTTGGACTGCACTGTTTTTTCATGTAAAGACTGCAGTGTTATTGCCATAAACTTTATATAAAAATGACCACAGCTGTGTTTTCTGTAGTTCTGTGTAAGTCTGAAACGCTTTCCTTCCTGAATTTTGTAAATATCTGAAGTCACTGTTCGTTTTGACCTCGGATTAACTTCCAGTTATGTGTCAGCCTGTAAAATTTCTTCTCATCTTTTATCAGGCATTGCCCTCAGACCCCGGGTGATCAGATCCCATGTTGCACCCTGTTGATGTTGTGTTGTCTGCTGGGCATTGTTGTCCACAGATATAAAAAAAGATGATAAGGGCAAATCACTGGACTTGAACAGCAAAGCTGACAGTCCTTTAATTGGACATTACTCAAGGCCAAAACTCATATTTCTTGTTGTTCTTGATCTTAAGAGATTCTCAAATGCACTCCCTGCTGGGCTTCAAATTTTTTTGAATCAATAATTAACCGTCAGACTTATTTATTCATATGTATCTTCGCCAATTACGTAGAGTCTAATTAACAATTTCAATAATTGATATTTATTTCTGAAAGGATTCAGTATCTTGGGCTGATGAAAAATGCATGAGCAGGGATGTGGACTGGGTTTTGTTTTTTTGTTCTGAGAGAGCTTGATGCTCGGGGCTAATACCAGGCCACTTTGACTCCAACTCTTTGAGTTGGCACTGGCCTTGTGATGTGGATCTAATATGGGCATCTTTCATGGACCCAAAGCGCTTACTCTGTACCATGTGATCTCATAAAGACTCCAACATGCCCATCCTCAGATACTTTTTTTTTTTTTGGTCTTTAATATTGAACTTCAAAGAATAAGCTTCTGTTTCCTTGATAATTTTTCTTTGTGTATGTGGATCTGTAATATCACGAAAAACTGTAGAAACTCTTGGTATTGTTAGGACCTCAGTGATTCTACTACTATAGCTAACTCTGTGGCCTGATGAAACTAAAGTTCAATCACCATATTAAAGAGAAAAATATCCCTCAGATTTATGACAAGCCATATCCCCCTGATCTTTTGATAGTGACAGCTGTAGCAGTCAATAGAAAATTAACAAAGGCTTCCTTTAGTTGACTTTCATCAAGTTTTCATTTATTGTGATTCCAGCAGGACAGGAGGTTAGGGACCGGCGAGGCAAACCACTTTGCTGTGGAACAACCAAAGCATTGCTTGAGCACCAATTTGGGGAACTTTACCCAACAATGCAAAGCAACACAACAAAATGAGAACCCCAACATCCGACGCATCAAAACCCCCATCATTAAAATGCATGATTTCAGGTTTGGACACCACAGTGTTGAGACCACGCTGAAACAGTGCTGCCATTAAGGGAACCAGTGGGTGGGATTCTTAACAGTGGGGTTTAAATAAGGGTAAAAAATAATACTAATGGGAATCAGTTGAGCTCAGTGACACGTCTCAGAGAGCCAATGGTGGGACTGGTGCTTCCCCACTCACTGTGCCTCCTGTATTCTCCAGGACGCAAGAAGTACTGGCGTCCCCTATAATTGGGGTGTTCATGCAGCATCCAGTAGCCCTCCATGACATTGACTGAGGAGATGTCACGGGTGTGGAAACGCTCATGCAGATCTGGGCAGTCTTCCATCAGCTCCATGTTTTGGCCCCCAAAGTCAGATCGCTCGAAGATCTTCATCCTGTAGTTGCCATTATACTAAGGAAGAAATGAGAATAAAATAATCCCACCAGTTAACATCAAAATGTCTTGCAGTCAACAAGCATAAACCATCATGACTCATTACCAAGTCTACAATTCAAGATGTGTTAAAATAACCCTGGCCACAGGCACTGGATGCTTCAACTGATAGCAGTAGAGAATCAAATGATCCCAAACAGAAAATGAGTTCAAACTCACAGGTGGCACCATACGACAGGAGCGGATACAGTCATTGAAGCCTGCCCAGCGCTGGTAGTCAGGGTAGTCTCCCTTGTGCAGCATGTACTGGTAGCCTCCATAATTTGGCTTCTCGTAGGCCACCCAACAACCGCTATCAACTCTTATCGAGTTACAGCGGCTAAAGTGGTTTTGCATCTCGGGGCAGTCACTGCTGCACTCATAGTGACGACCCTGGAAGTTCCTGTCTTCATAGAAGATAATCTGCACGTGGCAGATGGTTCGACATTAGTAATAATAACATGAACTCTTAGTCTTCATAGTTTTGCTTACAACTCTATTCAGTATTCTGAGCCAGATTTTTTAAAGTTTTATCTAACAAAGTTTCTGAATAGAAATTTTGCAAGTGGAGAAATTTGAAAAAAAGATAAGCTGAAGGGAGTACAAAAAAGTCCCAAATGATGTGCTAGAAGCAAAGCTGAATAAAATAAAGTATAACATTTGGTACATTTTAATGAATAAAGTGGGAAACGCTTTTCTGAAGTTCTCAGTCTGTTTTCAAAGGAAATAGGACTATAAGATCAGTCAAATAATTGAGGCTTATACTATCCTTGAGAGAAAATAAAGCCAGAAGACAAAGCTTAGTTATCCATACTGTATAATTTTATTTATTTTATTTCCTTGCAATTTTAGCATCGGTTTTAAGGTTATGAAATTATGGTGAGCAGTTCTTAAGAACTAATGACCCAGAAAGTGACATATTATTGCTCTTTAAATGTATTTAACATTTTTTCGGCCACCACACAGTGAAAGGTTTATGTCATAGCTGCCCTAAATTAACAGTATTGGTAATTATGGTTTTTTATTCTGCTTCTGTAATGCTTTATCCACAATTTTTAAGTCTAAAATATAGTTGTTATCCATGAATTTTCAAATTTACAGTAAAATATTAAAGCACATTATTTTTTATTAAGATGCCAAATTACATATTTGCTTATGTTTCTGAACATAAACATTAGTTTCAGTGGTTGAAAGTTGTACTTTTCTCAGAGAATGAAAACATTTGGTATTTGTCCAATAAATAACAAAATAGTCTTTCACAGATTTCTAAAATATTTGTGTTTTCTCATTTTTAAGACCGGTGATACATTTGTTAAGCACTGTGTTTCCTACCCAAATCACAAACCACACATCAAAAAAAATCTGTGAAACTATATAGTTTTAAAATTTCTTCCTTACCTTGCCCATTGTAACTGTGTTAAGTTCAGACCAGGCCAGTGCTGGACTCTCCCAGAACTCTTTATAAACCCTGCTTAGGTCAGGGCTTTGCAAACGTGAAACAAAGCTTTGTCGCGTCAGCACAGTGTGCTCTATAGACAGCGAAACACGATACCACTGTTGAGCTGCCACAGCCGCTTTGTCTCTGTCAAAGCTCCGTCTGTCTATGGAAAATACTGTCCAACTGCATTTTCTCAAAGGCCTACAATAAGAGTTGCAACATCTGCCTTTAATGACATGAATGCTAGAAACCTACACGCAGACTGTTACGTTGGACAGGGCAGCAAATGGAAAAGATCCGGTTTGTTTCTATAGGTGTCTGGCATGGTCATAGATAACTGCTTCCTGCTTATGTTGAACCCATATAAGTAGCAGGCTTTGTGGGACAAATGTAATCAGGAAGCAAATGTGCTGCTTTGACAGAGTTTTATTTTAGTTTGCATTCATGTGTATGTTCCAAAAAAAAAAGCTCACAAAGGACATTATTATTTTAAAGTTAAGTATTTAATGTTCATTTGGTATGCACGTGGGTGCAGTTTACATGATAGTCCTCATTCTCCTGAATGAGCCCACCATGGGATTGTGGCAGCCCCAGTCACCACAGGCCCTGTACTCTCCAGGGCGCAGGAAATACTGGCGTCCCCTGTAGTTGGGGTGCTCGTAGAAGATCCAGTAACCCTCCATGATGTTGCAGGAGAAAATGTCACGGTAGCGGAAGCGCTCATACACATTGGCACAGTCTTCCATAAACTCCATTGAGTGCCCCATCATGTCTGGCCTGTTGTAGATCCTCATCCTGTAGGATCCTCTATACTGCATGTGGAAGGAAACAAAGGGTAATGATGACTATTGTGCTATTTTTGGTAGGTGTACGCTCTAGAGACCTCTTGCTACACCAAGCTAACTTTTTTTAATTTAGCGCTTCCACTACTTGGTTTCTTTAACTACAAACAAGACTGAGCAACAACTCTTTCGGCGCGTGACAGAATACGATTTTTTTTTCTCCCTGAACTGCCAGAAACACTCAATGTGACAAACAGAATTAGAGTGAAGGCACCAAGTCTTATGGGGGGTATGTCATATTCTTTTTAAAGACTGACTTGGTCTCCTTGTGGGCCTAGCAGCAGAGACTTTCATGCTATGACCTGTGTGAGTATCTGTAAATGACATCAAAAAGCTAGTGATTGACATCCATTTCCAAAGCAGCTTTTGATGTACAAGGTGAGCGAAGGGGGGTTTGGGGTAGGAGGGTGCTATCAATTCTACCTGTCTGTTTGATTGACTTACAGGAGGGAACATCTGGCAGGAGCGGATGCAGTTGTTGAAGCCCATCCAGCAGTGGTAGTCGGGGTACTCGCCAGGGCCGAGGATGTACTGGTATCCCATGTAGTAAGGCTTCTCATAGAGCACGCAGTGACCGCCGCTGACACGGATGGAGTTGCAGCAGTTGAAGTGCCTGAAGGTGTCCATGCAGTCACTGCTGCACTCCCAGTGGCGGCCCTGGAAGTTGCGGCCCTCGAAGAAGATAATCTCAAGGAGAGAAAGGTGAGAGAGACCAAATTATATAAAGACATGCTATGGGATATATTCCTGAATAGACTGCAGAGGACGCTGCAGTCCTGTGAGAAAGTTCAAATATTTTTCCCGAGTCCTTTTTGTTTATGAGGTACTTTACTCTAGCCATTTATTTTCAGTACTTAATAGAATAATTTCAAGGTGACTGAAACCACTTTTTTTCCGCTTGTCCAAGCCAAACACATCAAAACAAAATCGAATGAATACTTTAGATGCCCTGCCTTCTCCTCCACTGAATCTTCTTTCTATATATGAATGCATTTTTTTTCAAATAATGCCATTTTCCTCCTTCACCACCTCACTGAAGCCGATACCTTAATGCATGTGAGCTCATACCTTTCCCATGGTTGTAGGGCTGTGGATGTTTGCACACCGTAGAGTTAGACACACTTACAGGTCCTTTTATACTCTCCTGCTGATCATGAGGCCTCTGACACATTGGGGACTACTACTCTTTACCTTTTCAGATGCCGACTACTGTTCTCTTTGTCTCACAGCCTATGGGTAACTTATCTACTATCTGCTAGAGTTTACCCATAGAAATAGGACCCACTGCCCCCCCTTCACAAAAATGACTACTACACAAGTGCTATTCTGTGTTTGCATGGCCCCTGTTCTGCCATGACCTTGTGATGCAGCCTTTTCAAATATGGCACAAAGGCCCTTTGGGTGTGCGGCCCCCCTCACAACAAAGCGTCTAAAGTGTATAGCAGCTCAGGTCATTTTTGTGAAGCACTCGTTAAAGTTGCACTCAGTGAGGTCATGGTTTTCATTTTGTCTTGCTTGGATGTCAAACTGTAACGGTTCATCCAGTCCCGGCTTAAGTGTAGAGCATTTCCGACATGGTTAAGGTCACAATTTAAGTGTTGCTCAGGTCCCATTAAAGGAAGGTGATGTTGATAGTGAGGTGAGCTTTTGAGCTGATATAATCTACAGTGATTTGTTGTCTCTTTTTGCTTCCATAGCCTGCAGTTGTACTGTGATGTCAGACTGGTCTGTTTGCAGATGAACAGACAGGACTGCTCAGTGTGTGTGTGTGTGTGTTTTTATGATATTAAAGAGGGGGTTCAGGGCATGTGTGTGTTTGAGTCTTTGTATAAAATGATAGATGTTTGGACTTGAGTCTTTGGCATGTAAGCATTGCCCAGAGCTGAAGGGGAAAAGGCCAGAAAGAGTTGCTGCTATGTATTGTGCTCCCAAAGCCCAGCTGATGCCAGAAAGGTCAGTTCCATCCTTTAGCCTTTCATGGGGATAAAGAGCTCGTTCCCCCCTCTCCACTCTGTGTGCTTTTTACAGCTTTAACTCTGTTTTTTAAAAAAAAGGGCTAATGTTTTCAAAAAACACAATAACCATTATGTTTCTAGGCATAAACACTGCTACCCTGGTAGTATATCCAAAACCACATGACACTGTTTCAGTGCTAAGAAACGGCACTGATAAGCTTTTGCTCCTTTGATCACTGATCGACTTGAAACTCTCATAGGCTTCAATAGGTTTCATGTTTGAAGCTCCTCTCTTTTTCTATGACATAAGTAGATCATTGATATCCTTTCATCATGCTGTGTAGCGTAATTGTGGCGGATTATCAGATGGGATGTTGTTTTGTTTTGTGAGTTTCTGGAGCAAATGTTTACTTTGGGGGGGAAGGTTTTTATCAGAATGTATAAGGAACAAATGTTTAGATTTTTCTCATATGTTCATAGATTAATACTTTCTTTCATCGCGCTAATTACATGTAAAGTCTTTCTAACTGCGAGAGGGCAAGAAATCGTACTCTGTCAAGCTCTCGTTTAAGCTTTCAGACTCTGATATAGTTGCAAGTATTTTTCTGTGTGTGTGTGTGGAGGTGTCTTTGAGCTGGACTCCTCCATCTTCCAAGGCTGCGGTAAAGCCTGACCTCTGACCCGTTTGCAGAGACAAGCTTGTAACTGAGGTGCAATACAGTGTCTAAACCAAGGGAAGAAAAGTGATTGCCACTGTCATTACTGTCATTGTTCTCATTTTCATCATTGAGGAACATCAGCTAACCCTAACTCATTAGACGGGACCTTGCCTTGTCTCTGTGGCACCTTGTTTCACGGGCTCTCAAATGATCATCTTTAGCTGTGCTACAAGACATCTCCTCCCCACCCTGAAGGGAAACTAACATCACAGAGACCCTTGCCTGCTTTCTCAGTTCCCCCCGGAGGAGAAGAAAGCTACCCGCTGCGGAGCTTTCCACTCTTCATCTTAGAATGATGGAAGAAAAGGAAAGAAGAGGGGAACAGAATGGGGGTAGAGGTGGGGGTGTGTGGGGGGGGAGTCACAGCTCCATTGTGTCCGAGGAGCTCGTTGCGCAATCGTTGTAATCGCATGGGAGATGACGACACCATTAGCCCACAGAATGACTGCCAGTTGGGGACCTCTGTGATTGATGTGCACCCCACGGATAGAGGAGAAACTTTGACAGATAGCAGCCCAACACTAGTTAACTTGCAACCTTTTTCATCTATCTGGCTTCCAAAAGCAAAATCCATTCGTGTCGCTGATACCTAATTAGAATCTGAATGAGCAATTCAGTCAGTAAAACACATTTTTGAGTCAGAGGAGACTTCTTTCAATATGAAACAAACCATATTCCCTTAATCCAGACCATAGTCTCTCTGACCCTGCTACATACAATAAGTGTCACCCCTAAAATGTTGCTGGGAGAGATAGGAGAGCAGCTGTGCTTGCAGTGCCTCCAATGTGCTCTTTTACTGAGCAGTCATTACAAAAACACTGGTACAGAGGTGTAAACAAGGGTTCTATGTGAGTTTTGCTCCTGAGAACTGGCTAATCTGGTGCTGAAAATGTGGTATGATGGGAAAGCGCTTGCCAAAAAGCCTCCCACGCCGGGAGTAGAATGAGGACCTCTCTTTTGCTGAGAGATCATCCTCTCCATTCTTTCTGTCAGAAAATCTCCAGGCATCCTCCCTGTCTTGTCACTGCCAGCGCACAGGCTCTATCGGGATTGCCAGACGCAGGAGCCACTGTGAGCCCGTGCCAGGGCCAGGATTTACCGCGATGCGTCTGATGTGCTCCATCTTTTTTGCTGGGGGATAATTAAAAGAGGAAATGGTGTTGGAAGAACAGAGTGGAAAAGCGGGGGGGGGGGGTGTTGGGGGGGGGGGGCTGGGAATGGGAAAAGGGAGGGAGGGGTCAAT